>JAJHSJ010000001.1:119616959-119641959 GCA_021015155.1 Magnolia officinalis
TTTGCGATGTGGGGACCTGCACTACCTGATTTGAAGTGCTTCCTTAATTTCACTGAAGTGAGGTCATTTTATTATCTGATTAAAGGGTACCTTCGGAAGTAGTAAGGGTATTGCTTGTGGAGGGAAAGCTTGTCCATATTCCTGGTGAAATTGTCATTTTGGGTCCACTGACAAATTTAGATTGGAGCATTTTCAACCCTTGGTTCAATCCAAATTTGCATACCGATATGAGGTTTGATGATGTAATTAGGGATGCTAGACAGGACACAGAGAATATGTAGTTATATTAAAAAAGGAACTGGTTCAAGCCAATTGATTGAGAAAAACCAGAAAATTACACTCACAACCAAAAAGGAAAAGTTGGGAAGGGAAAACTCAAGTAAGATCAAGGTAGTTTGGGAAATTTCTACCTAGAAGACCCACTTAAGGAAGAGGAGGAAATCCTTCTCTCCAACCTCCAATTTCTGTCATTTCAAATTCCCTAATAGTAAAATTTTAATAGTTTTGCGGAATGTGATAGACGGCACCTAAGCACTTAGAAATTAATAAGAAATTGCATGCATGACATACAATTAAGTCAAACTAAGCTACCAAATTATGGTTCCCAGTTTAAGTGTATCATGAACCAAAGATTACATTTTATGGTTAGTAGGTTTGGTGCATCATGAACCAATTCAAGTTACCATCATGTATACATGGAATGGATGTGATTGAGATAGATTTGGTTAAAATACTTTGAAGTCTGTACCCATAGGGAATAAAATAGAACAAGTTTGATATAAAAAACATTATGTGGTTCAACTTGTTTGGTTCTTTGTAAATTTAGAATCCTATCATGGCTAGCAGAAAGGTTAAGATAGCTTACTCATAAGCCACAGTAGATGTTGTGATTATTTGGGCATGTAGTGAATATCTATCATGAGACATTGTCCCCACACATTTGTACACACATACTAGATCTATAAAGCCAAGTTAGATTTTAGCATTTGAGGTTAGCTTGTATTTTACAAGCTTGTCGTACTTATCTTCAACCTTAAGAGGACCTGGGGTCCTAGTGGAAGCTTGATTGATAGCTTTAGCCTACCAATGCATGAACCTTTTAAGTAAATCATGGTTAGTTGGATAGTTAATAATATTTTTGTATAGATTAATGCCCTTATAAGTTTAGCCTTATATTAAGAATTTGAATAATTGATGAACATAGTCAAACTTGCTTTTATAAATTATTTTGACTAAATAATTGATTTCTTGATATCATATGGTTTGTTTATAAAACTAATAATTCACACACACACACACACACACCACACACACACACATATATAGATTAATCATGGTTGTCGAATATGGTGGGCCCTAAGACAATAAGGGGTATATAGAAGGATATGTTTACAATAGAATGAAACATTGCGGTTGTGTACATCCTTATGTAGTGTACACAAGAAAGTATCCCAGTTTGTTGTACATCTTTAAAAGGTTTTACCTGGTCAAAGACATTATATGGTTAAGCACATATATGATGCGCCTAACATGTATTAAGGAAACTTTAGAAAATTTTTAAAGAAAAATCCATACATATATGATGCGCCTTACATGCTAGTACAAAAAATTTAGATTTTTTTAAAAAGAAAAATCCGTCTACTATAAGAAAAGTTATGATGCCATAAATTATAAATCTGTAAATATAAGCGAGTAGTGTAAGAAGTGTTTCACGTTCTTTACCTATAAAGTTTTTTTTTTTTTTTTTTTTTTCGGCACATGGAGTAGAAACTTTGAATGCATTGATTGTTAATATCGTGAGAAAAAGGAAAAGGCGTTGCCCATTGTCTTCCAATCATTTCCATGATATGGTTTTATATGTGTTGTTTGCCGAGAAGTAAATCTTGTCCTTCTTACTTCAATTGCAAAATCTTTCGTTTCATTCATTTGATCATCTAATTATTAAATTAGCAGTCATTTAGTTGATGATTAAAATAAAACTCCAATGGTCCTATATTCAACAAATAATTGTCCATGAATCAAAGGTTAAGATTGCTCAACTAATATGATTTTAGGACCGTCAATTCATCTCATTTTAGTTCACACTAATGGAGATAGCACGACACATGCAATAAATACGGATAGAGGAGATAAAGAGAGAAAAGGGAGTGATTCCGATGGGAGGGAAAAGAGAAGTGGAGGGAATGGTAGGGACTACACAAGCACATGCATCCTTTGGGTTGAGTCCTTACCTCAGTGGTAGACTCTGAGGAGTTTGAACATGAGGTCTTGGGTTCGAGACCTATAGGTGGTGAAATCCCACTATGGCATGCCTGGGTGCCTGGGTGGTGTGTGTCGGATGCATGTGCAAAAAAAAGAGAAGAAATATATATATATATATATATATAATGTCTTAACATGAGCCGTCAAAACAATTGTAGAAAAGGTCATCAAGTATACCAAAGCCTCTAGGTCTCCCTATACTTTAACTAAGATAGGTCAATGTGAGCTAAACAAATTAAAAGAAGTTAAAAAAATCAATAAAATATATACATAAAATCTCAACTACTCTCATCCATAAGCCATTCTATTTTTGTGATGAAATTACCCTCTTTCGACAAAATCAATATTGAAAAGACTAATTGACCATATATTTATAGTAGAGGAATCCAAATCCGCTTGTCATATAAGCAAGAAAATTCTATTTGTTGCAATATAATTGGGTCACATCATCACGCATTGAATTCGATGCAGCAGTGTGACAATGTGAATGAAAAAGTCAGTGAAAAAAGATCCTATGCTTGATTCATAGTAGAGAGGATGAATGACCGGTCTTATTACTGATGGGGTTTATTCCCCGTGCTCGACCGGTCGTGAGCCTTACACGATCGGTCGAGGGCTGGTGTACGACCAATCGTGGAGTCGAGCCCTGACTCGACTAAAAGTCCAGCGACGATGGACTATTTTTTGGGGGGTGCTCGACTGGTCGAGGGTGGTGCTCTACCGGTCGTGGGTGACGCTCGACCGGTCGTGGCCTCGTCTCGACTGGTCATGGTTACGCAGATTTGTTTCGCGATTTTGTGCGGATTACGGATTTTGAGTCCTTTCGCAACAAGGATGCGGAAGGGAGTTTCCTAAAACTATAAATAGGGGTCCCTAGGGTTTTCTAGGTTAAATGAAAAACACAAGAGGGTGATCGAAGGTGTGAGAGAAAGAGAGAAAGGAAGCTTGTAGAAAGGAGGTTATGCTCGTGGAGGTTATCTATTGTACAATTTATATCTCAGCACTTCTACATCCTCGTAATTGGTGAGATCTCTCTCGTTTTTCTTTTATTCTCTCATTGTTTATCCACTCCTGCGTGAGTGAAGACGGTTGTAATGTTCTACTTTATAGTGGATTGTTGATCTGGATGAGGTCCCGTGGTTTTTTACCTCTTTGAGGGTTTTCCACGTAAAAATCTCTTGTATGGTGTGTGATTTATGCTTTGATTTATTTCATTACTTTATTATCTATAATTCTAGTTTGTTTCGGGAGGCTAGATCCTAAGGTTTTTGTTCAAGGCCCCTAATAAAGTGGTATCAGAGCTAAGTTCATTGAACGGAGTGAGATCGGTTCTGAATTATGGAAGGTGGCTCATCAAGGATGATCAGCCTCAATGGTTCTAATTTGATCATATATAGAACTATAATATATATGACTTTCTTTATTGCAAGGACCTATATTCTCCAATTTTAGGTATATCAGCAAAATCCAAAGATATGTCTGATGATGATTGGAAGAAGATGGACCGGAAGGCGGTGGGGTTTATTAGACAATGGTTGGACGATTTCATATTCCACCATGTGTCTATGGAGACCTCAGCCGCTATCCTATGACTGAAGTTGGAAGGGCTGTATGAGAGGAAAACAACCAGTAATAAGATTTTTCTGATAAGACGACTTGTGAATCTCAAGTTCAAAGACGGTGGTTCTGTGGCCGAGCACATGAATGAGGTCAGCAATATAGTGGACCAACTCTCCTCTATAAAGATGGTCTTGGATGATGAATTGCAGGCTTTGCTATTGCCCAGTTCATTACCTGATAGTTGGGAGACATTGGTGGTGTCTCTAAGTAACTCCGCGCCAGATGGAAAGATTTTCATGGAACAGTGTAACGCCCTGGAAATCGGGGTTCGCGTATACGCCCAACTCCCGAGTTTCCGGGATCACTTATGATCGATTTTTATTAATATGCGTTTAATTCGGTTTAATTACGTAAATATGAAATTTCCTGGAACATGAAGCATCGCAACATAAGTCTACTGAAATGAAAGAGACCAAGAGCAAATACAATATATGTATGTATATATATATATTATATATATATAATATATAATATACACACATGTCCAAAAGAATAAAGGGGGTCGCACATGGCGTCACCCAATAAAATTTCAAAAGAATAGTGAGTCCAAAATAAATAGAGCCGAGCCCCCTGCTCAGCGATCCGATCCCGCCTCTCAAGCTGGCGGAGAACCGTCCATCAACTGAAAGTAGGATAACTTGTCCTCCTCCTTGAAGCTCGCCTCACCAGGCTCCTCAAGCCCTTAGTCACCTGCATTTATGAACAGGTCTAGTTGGTGTTTCAAAACACCGTCCTAGAGTGGGAGTGAGTAATCGATTCAGTGTATACTATTAGTCTTAAGTTATAACAGACATCAATTGTAATATGAACTTAATGAAAAACAGTCAATCATAAACACCTACAACTCTTATTAAATGCGCATGCAATACGATGATATGATGCATGCCCTTACCACAACGCTCCCTCGAGCAGCTCCATCTAGCGATCGCATATGGCAACACTCTCTCAGAGCGACCTCGACTGCCGAGTCGCCACCCTAACTAATGCGATGCAATGCGATCGTGTTAGCCGAGTTATTAGTTAAGTCCATTCATCCAGCAGGTTGGGGAATCTGATACACCCCACATATCAATGCCCTAAGCTGGTTGCGAGGCCAAGGCCCCATCAACGTGTGAGGCCGAGATCCTGCGGTCCGTGATCCCGTCGGGTTCCTCATCTCCGACTTCAAGCACATGAGGAGTGCCGAGAGAAAGGGATCGCTCGCGGTCACTGCGGGGAAGCGCGGTACCCTAGCGTAGGCCGACAGCTCGGACACAGTGTCCCATTCCACCATGCCGGCTCACGAGACTATGGACCAGTTGTAATCTAGTTATCAATGGACTACAATGGTTGTAAGGTGTTCTAGGTTCTGTACATAGGTGAGCAAACAGGGTTAATAAAAGGGTTGGTCAGACAGTAGGTTAGACCGCACGAGTCAGGCGAGCATGAGACGAGTGGCCTTGGGCACAAGGGACCCATGTAGTCGAACTACAGCCACCCAAACACGCCCGTCCAAATCCACGAATCTAGCCCTAGTGTAGTCCTACCGATGGGTACCGTCTCTCATCATGTTCTTGACCAACCCAAGAGGGTGAAGGGGAT
Organism: Magnolia officinalis; assembly: GCA_021015155.1. Lineage (NCBI taxonomy): Eukaryota > Viridiplantae > Streptophyta > Magnoliopsida > Magnoliales > Magnoliaceae > Magnolia > Magnolia officinalis. The sequence continues at coordinate 119,622,423 of JAJHSJ010000001.1, forward strand.
TCATAACATGCCAACTATCAATGCATCATCTAATATAAACAACATCATGTTCTCATGCTTCTCAACATAAAATTCTAAACTTCTACTAACATGTAAAGCTAATAATATCATGAACAAGGTGTGTGTGTGTGGTGTGGGTTGGTGAGGAAGTTAAGCACTTCCTACCTCCCTTAGAACTAAAATACACAAAAAATCAAGGAATCATACATGTTATAGGGCACATCATATGAGAAAATCAACAAGGCATGAGCATATAATCATCCATATACACAATGATGTGAGAGGCAAGAACAACATCATATGAGAGACAAATATACAATTCTAACAAACATACAAGTCCTAGGGCTTCTCTAGATCCTCCAAACATAGCATTCAAGCAACCACAATCATTAAACACATACTAAAATTGGTGCTAGGCCACCTAAGAGCAATAGTCCGCACCTATGGATCGTTGAAGATTTGGAAAACGTCCTAGGAAAGAGGGCTTTGATGTCGATCGGCCGGAATCCCTAAAATGAGCCCTTACATGTGAGAAATTCAAGCCAATCCTTCTTAATACATGGATTTCCAAGAAGAAGAAGTGAAGGACCTTACCTAGACAGCCCACGAACGATCGTTGAGGTTATGGTGAAGAGTTTCTCCTTTGAGGAGAGGTAGGGAGTTGGAAGGGTTGATCCTCTAGGGCCCCACCTTGATTTAGGGTCCACCCTAGCTCAACTTTACTCACATTTTCTTCCCCTTTCTCTCTTGCTCTCCCATTTGCTCTTAGTAGTTGTGGTAAATGAGAGAGAGTTATGAGAGCTAGGGTTTTGTTTTCTAGACTTGGGCCCTTTGACTCCAAGCTTCCACAAATTCCCAAAATAGGGCGGTCCTAACACCCCTCTGGCCACCAAACTTAGTGTGTAAGTGCCTTATGGCCCGGTGAGGGGCCATATAAAATCTGGGAACAAACGGATGAAAGGATATGGGGTCTGAGCATACAATTCCGATCTTTAAGTGGTCCTATGGGGCCCATTTCAGTGATTGGAGCGGTTCTGGTGGCTCCCTGACCATGAAACTTATAGGATAGGTGCTCCCTGGCCGGATGAAGGACCATGCAAAATTTGAGAGCGATCAGATATGGGGTTTGATCGTACGGGTCCGATTTATGATCAACGGTCACTGTTCCACGATCGGGTCCCAGATTTGGTGGACGGATGTAGAAAAATACATTAAACCGTCACCATAAATTTGGAAGAAATCCGACGTCTGGAATGCCTGGTATCTCAGTTTTATTTGCAAGTGCTAGATTTCAATCTGGCATTGGTGGGGTGCACTTGGCAAGTGCCAGATCCCAATTCTGGGTGTCCACTGGGTCCGCAGTCCGCGGTGGACCACAAGCCCAGTGAGATTTATGATTTTCTAAACTTTCGAAATTTTTTGACCCTTCTCGGTCGTTGGGTGGCCCACACGAGCTGTTGTTAAGTGTAAACAGGTCATCTGGCTTGGCGGGCTGCACTTGGTCCGATCATAACCAGACAGGTCTATTCTAATGGGCTAATCCTAGGTTTAATTTACTTGTGGTACCCCACCACGAGTACTGTGAATGAACAATCCTGCGGCAAATCCTACGTGGACGCCCTAGGACACTGTGCTGGTTGGACGGGACGTTACAAACAGGTTACTAGCTATCTCTTTAATGAGGAGACAAGGAGGAAGTCTCTAGGGTCCACTCAGCAAGAGGCCCTTGTGACACATGAATGGGGGAGAGGAAAGAACAGAAAAGGCGGGAAGGCCCAAGATAAATCAAGAGGCAAGTCGAGTAAAAGGAAAGATGTTGATTGTTGGAATTGTGGCAAGAAGGACCACTACAAGCATGAATGTTGTGGTAAGAATAACGACAAGAAAAGAAAAGGAAAAGAGAAGGAAGATGAATCATATTTTACTGCGGTCACCTTAGATAGTGACATCGTAGTTATTCTTTCAGCAGATCATGATGTATGTCTCACGACTACGAGTCAGGACACCGACTAGGTGATAGACTCGGGAGCATATTTTCATGCGACTCCATGTAGGGACTTCTTCATAAGTTACAAGTCAGATTACTATGTGACTGTGAAGATGGAAAATTTTGGCGTATCGAAGATCGTAAGGGTTGGTGATATTTGTGTGAAGAGCGATGTGGGCTGCACATTGGTTCTCAGGGATGTGAGGCATATCCCTGACCTTCGCCTCAACTTGATGTCGACGGAAAGGTTGGATGATGATGGCTATGAAAGCTGGTTTGCTGGTGGGCGCTGGAAGCTCATCAAGGGTTCGTTGATCGCAGCCAGAGGAAAGAAGTGTTGCACCCTTTACAAGGCAAGTGTCAGTGTGTATAAGGATGGGTTGAACACAGCGGAAGATTCAGCTATTGACATGTGACACAGGCGTCTAGGCCATATGAGTGAAAAAGGCCTTCTACTGCTAGCGAGGAAGCGGCTCCTTCCAGACGTGACAGGTACACCTCTCAAAACATGTCTTGATTGTTCATCAAGGAAACAACATAGAGTTTCATTTATTAAATCTGTTTCTCATGCTAATAAAGTGCATGCATTAGATTTGGTTTATTCTGATGTTTATGGTCCTATGAGGACAAAAACCTTGGGTGTGGCATTGTATTTTGTCACTTTTATAGATGATGTATCTAGGAGGGTTTGGGTTTATACTTTGAAATCCAACGACGAGGTCTTTGGTGTGTTTAAATTGTTTCATGTTATGGTTGAGAGAGAGACAACTAGATCATTGAAGTACATCCACACTGACAATGGTGGTGAATACATTGGTGACTTTCATGAGTACTGCAAGTCCTTGGGTATACGACATGAACAGACGGTTCCTAAGACCACCTAGCATAATAGTGTAGCTGAGCGAATGAATCGCACCATTGTTGAGAGAATCAGAGGCATGTTATCCCATGCGAAATTGCCCAAGACGTTGTGAGGAGAAGCAATGCACATGGCAATGTATTTGATAAACAAGTCTCCATCAGCCCCGTCGAATGGAGAAGTACCTGAGAATGTGTGGACTAGACAGGACCCATCGTACAGTTATCTCAGGGTGTTTGGATGCAAGGCATCCGTTCATGTACCAAAGGACGAGAGGTCGAAGCTCAATATGAAGATCAGGCAGTGTGTGTTCTTAGGATACGATGATGAAAATTTCGGTTACAGATTGTGGGATCCGACTAAGAAGAATCTTGTCAGGAGCAGAGATGTGGTTTTCTTTAAAGATCAATGTATATAAGACATTGGTAAGCCAGAGAAAAATCAGCCTAGTTCAGGTGAGCTAGATGACATAAATCCTATTATTCCTCCCGTGGTACCTGATGATGGGGGAGTACAGTAAGGTGCAGAGGACGATGAAATTCCTTCAGAAGAGGGACCAGGGGAGCAGCCCTCACTTGATCCACCTGTTGAACCACAGGTGAGGAGGTCATTTAGGGACAGACAGCCGTCCAAAAGGTACTCGCCACATGAGTACATTATGCTGACTGATGGGGAGAGCCAGAAGATTATTTTGAGGCCCTAGCCGACGAGCATAAGGAGGAGTGGTTGAAAGCTATGCAAGAGATGAAATCCTTGCATAAGAACCACACCTATGATATGGTGAAACTGCCTAAGGGCAAAAGCCTCTGACAACAAATGGGTGTTCAGAAAGAAGGTTGCACAGAAGATTCACAGACAAGGTTCAAGGCCAGACTTGTGGTGATCAAAGGGTTTGGTCAGAGGAAAGGCATAGGCTTCGAGAAGATATTCCCACCAGTGATGAAGATGACATCCATACGGGTGTTGCTTGGATTGACAACTAGCATGGATCTAGAGATAGAGCAGTTAGATGTTAAAACTGCCTTCCTCCATGGTGACTTGGAAGAAGAGATATACATGTATCAACCAGAGGAGTTCGAAGTCAAGGGCAAAGAGCATATGGTGTGTAGGCTGAGGAAGAGCTTATATGGGCTGAAACAAGCTCCACGATAATGGTACAAGAAGTTCAACTCGTTTATGTTGAAACATGGGTATGACAGAACGGAGTCGGACCACAGGCTGAAACAGGAGTTGGGCAATTCGTTCGCTATGAAAGACTTAGGCCCGGCTAAACAGATCCTAGGAATGGAGATAATCTGTGACAGAAGCAGCAGAAAGCTTTGATTGTCACAAGAGCGGTATATTGAGAAAGTCTTAAAGCGGTTCAATATGAATGCAGCGAAGCCGGTCAGTACTCCACTGGATGGTCACTTCAGATTGAGTGACAGGCAGTGTCCCAAGATGAAAGCAGCGGTGGAAGAGATACAAAAGATACCCTACGCATCAGCTGTAAGAAGTTTGATGTATACTATGGTGAGTACACGCCTAGACATAGTATACGCGGATGGTGTTGTCAGCTGGTATCTTGCCAATCCTGACAAAAAGTATTGGGTATCGGTGAAATGGATACTGCGGTATCTAAGAGGCTCATCCAAGTTGAGCTTATACTATGGTGATGGAAAACCTGTGTTAGAGGGCTACACAGATGCAGATATGGCAGGCGACATAGACTCCAGAAAGTCTACCTCGGGGTTCATGTTCACGTTTGCAAGGGGAGTAGTTTCTTAGCAAAGCAAGCTACAGAAGGTCATAGCATTGTCGATGACAGAGGCCGAGTATATTTGCAGTCATAGAGGCATGTTAAAAGATGCTTTGGATGAAGAGGTTCTTACAGGAACTTAGCCTAAAGTAGGAAGAGCACATGGTCTATTGCGATAGTCAGAGTGCTATACACTTGAGCAAAAATCCAAGTCAGCATTCCAAGTCAAAGCACATAGAAATTCGGTATCACTAGATCAAGGATACTTTGGAACAGAAAGTGTTATAGCTTGAGAAAGTCCACACGGACGATAATAGGTCAAACATGATGACCAAGGCTTTGCTCAAGGGCAAGTTTGAGGTTTGTAGAAACCAGGCTAGCTTGAAGAAGGTAAATCCCTCCTGGGTAAAAAAGGGAGAGATTTGATGGGGTTTTTTCTCCATGCTCGACCGGTAGTGAGCCTTACACGACTGGTCGAGGGCTGGTGCACGACCAGTCGTGGAGTCGAGCCCTGACTCGACTTAAAATCCAGCGACGTTGGACTATTTTTTCGGGTGGCGCTCGACCGGTCGTGGCCTTGTCTCGACCGGTCGTGGTTACGCAGATTCGTTCCGCGATTTTGTGTGGATAGCCGATTTTGAGTCCTTTCGTAACAAGGATGCGGAAGGGAGTTTCCTAAAACTATAAATAGGGGTCCTTAGAGTTTTCTAGGTTATATGAAAACACAAGAGGACTATCAAAGGTGTGAGAGAAAGAGAAAGAGAGAGAGGAAACTTGTAAAATGGAGGTTATGCTCGTGGATGTTATCTACTGTAGAATTTATATCTCAGCGCATCTACGTCCTCGTAATCGGTGAGATCTCTCCGTTTTTCTTTTATTCTCTCATTGTTTATCCACTCCTTCGTCATTGAAGATGGTTGTAACGTTCTACTTCATAGTGGATTGTTGATCTGGACGAGGTCCCGTGGTTTTTTTAATCTCTTTGATGGTTTTCCATGTAAAAATCTCTTGTATGGTGTGTGATTTTGTTTTGATTTATTTCATTGCTTTATTATCCATAATTCTAATTTGTTTCAGAAGGCTAGATTCTAAGGTTTTTGTGCAAGGGCCCCAATACTCACGAGCACCATAAGTTATGGTGATACTAACTTAACTAGGAAACTTGAATACTTCACCTAGTTCATAGACTACGTATAAACATTATACGTAACAAAAGTGATTCTTTAGAATTATGATCAATCGATGATGGGCCTAACAAATTAATGAATCAAATTGCTGCTTGGGTGCTTTTGTCTAATGATCTTTACCGTCCATGTAATACCGCTCAAAAAATGTCATTTCTAGGTTATGACCAATCTTCAGCAGGCCCCGTGATTTGGACGATCTCGATTTTGATTCAGTCAAAGTATTCAACGCGTACATAGGCTTTTGCTTATGGACATAGGCCACTGCAAAATAGCAAGCGGGCCATGTCACCACCTTCTACCTTCACGTGGCAGCTCTTCCAACTTCTCTAGAGGCAACTGTAGTACGCTTGATGTACTCCACCTCCTACCAACCGTACTCCCGCAACCAAACTAGTTACAGGTGTAAACGACGACGACTATTTACTATGAGGAATTACCTGAAGTACAATGCGCATTCATCCACCGTATAATACATTTGGAATGGCTGAAACCATACAATACGCATTCATCCACCAGTACAATACCCATCATTCTACACTTGCTAAAGTCGGCTGTTGAACGCATCACATTTCAAATCATCCCACGGTTGGGATTTTCCAACTCGTGTGAATTATTGTTTGGATTTTTTTACACGTGTACTCACACCCCACACACACCACAGTGTTTTTTCACCACAAAATGGTTTGGATTGATTTACATACATCCCATCCATATGTCATGTTGCACTAATCTCTCCACAGCACGATCACGTAATTCCTCATATACTACTCAGCGATTTCATCTCTATTGCATTTGCGTTGTTATCCCGCAAGAGAAGTCCAGGTACGGTGGCGAGACTTCAATTCAAAGTACATCAACAAACGAGCATCTTTTTGAGTGGCTTGGAAGCATGAATTCCACATGAATTGGTGTCTGGGTGCACTACTATATATATTGCTACAGATCCATGCAATTCCCTCCATTCCTCTCTTCTTCCCTTCGTCCAGCATCCAACAAGAAATAGAAATGGGTGTTGTTGCACCAATGACCATAGCTTCTGCAACTGTTTTCCTTCTCCTAATGGTGCTACGACCATCCATGGCGGTGCTCGATGCTCGTTATTACGACCGATCATGCCCGCAAGCTGATAATGTCATCTTAGAGGCTGTACGCAATGCATCAGTGTATGACTCAAAAGTCCCCCCGCTCGCATTCTTCGAATTTTCTTTCATGATTGCTTCATAAGAGTAAGTTTACATCCATTGTATTTGTAGGTATGCATTTTTATTTATTTATTTATATGGGTTTGATCTTTGTTGTGTTCTGATAGGGGTGTGATGCGTCAGTGTTACTGGATTCAACTCCGGCCAAACAGGCTGAGAAAGATGCTCCTCCTAACGTCTCGCTTCGATCATTCTACGTCATCGACGATGCCAAAACGAAACTCGAATCAGCGTGTCCGGCGACCGTGTCTTGTGCTGATATACTTGCAATTGCAGCAAGAGACGTTGTAGCTCTGGTAATTACTTATCATGCATGAAAAATAGAAGGATTGATCAGTGGTCCACAAATGAAGTACATTTGTGGCCCACCTTATGATCAGACTGGACAGTCATGCTTCACAGCACGTGAATGGTGCATTGGGAGTAGGAATCCAAATCAACATAAAAACTAACCTCCTAATCAAATGACTCAAAATTTCACTGTAGTTGTCACATTTAGTGGAGTTTAATTGCTATTTGTGAATCTTATCACTATTGGATCAAGTGCAGATGATGATGGGAAGTGGGCCATACTTATTTTTGTAAGTGGGCCATAACTGATAGGTCTACCTCGTGAAAAATCAAAGAAAATAGATATATTCCATTCACCATTGACCTTGATTTGAGGGGAAGCAAGATTCACCAATTTCAATTTTTTACTGTTGGTGTTGCACACAGGCTCATTGGTTATTGCTTTAAGTTAAAACTGTTGGGGGACCGTGGAAGCAGACGGGGATGAATCAAGCAAAGTATTCCAATCGCACAATTAAGTCCAATAACAAACACTCAAAATTTAATGTAGAAAAACTCGTGGAAAAAAACCATGGCACAAAGCGATAATAATGCACTACAAAAGCATAAAATTATAAGAGATTAGTGATTATTCGATTCGAACAAGCCTTTGAATCTCTCTTACAAGCCCTTGAAACCCTTTGTAACAAATTAAAAAACCCTGAGAAACTCCACGTTCCTGATTACACCCATATATATGCCTAAGAATCACAATCGAAATAGGAAACAAATCCCGCACTTATGCAATTCTGCGCGATCGTTCAATGGCACTTCGATGTCATCGAACTAAACACTAAAACGTTCTATTAATGAAACATGAATTTTTTAGATTTTTCTAATGGCATCGAAGTCTGCTCAATGGCTACTCGATGGCATCTCATCGGCCTACTGATTTTTGAATTTGAAAACATCAACAACAAAAACTAACAAAGAAGCATATTGAAATGAACGTTTGAAAAAAGAACTGAACCCCCATTTCTTTGTTTCCTTTCCTAATCATGAAAATAGCTTTTGTTTAAACTTACCTCTTATTGTGTCATTCTTGTAATTTTCTCAAAGTCTGGTGGGCCTCACTGGAATGTGCTTAAAGGAAGGAAAGATGGATGGATCTCAGAGGCCAACGACACAATCAACTTACCATCACCGTCCTTCAATGTGACCCAGCTAATCCAAAGCTTTGCAAATAGAGGGCTAGGAGTGAAGGACCTGGTGGCCCTCTCTGGTGGCCATACATTGGGATTTTCTCATTGTTCTTCCTTTGAGTCTCGAATCCGTAATTTCAGTCAGATCGACGATGTGGATCCTAGCATGGATGATGTTTTGCTGAGAAGTTGAGGATGAAGTGTCGCTGGCCCAATAAGGACCCTGGTGCAGGAGAGTTCTTGGATTCTACATCATCTATATTCGACAATGACTACTATAAGCGATTGATGGGAGGGAAAGGCGTGTTTGGATCAGACCAAGCTTTGTACAACGATGATCGAACTAGGCCAATTGTGGAAGCATTCGGGAGAGATGAAGGTCTGTTCTTTAGGGAGTTTGCAGCATCAATGGAGAGACTCGGAAATGTGGGTGTGAAGATTGAAGATGGAGAAGTGAGGAGGAAGTGTAGAGTGGTGAATTGAGAGAGAGAGAGAGAGAGAGAGAGAGAGAGAGAGAGATCATGTATTTGGGGAAGTTTCTAAACCAATAAGTTTTTATTTATAGAGAGTTCTTCTAAGCACTTCTATAAGCTTTTAGATCAATAATGCACTACTTCAATATCAGAACATAAATTTTAGAGTAATTGTTTCACCAGCATTGTTCTCCTTGTGTTCTTGTTTGAAAGAGATGTTGGGGAAAATCCCACACAAACAAGTGTAATAGAAGAACCCTGATTTTTTATTTTTATTATTTTTTTAAATAGAGCAAATCAAAATCCGAGAAGAAACAAGAGAAAAAGGCACACAGAATTATGTGCCTGCGTCCATTTGGCAGCAAGGAGAGCTTTCGTCTTCACCAATCAAGAGATAAAAAAAGAATAAAGGCTTTTATTACAAAAATTCTGAATAACATGTGTTTCCTTTCTTATAGACAACACACTCAAAAGTAGCCATGTGATCCAGTCACAACACGTGAGTTGAACATGAGGCAGTACAAAGATCCAAAGACGAGCACTATTGCCTTGTGTTGTCTCTCTTCAAATGTTCGAGGAATGTTCACATAACCTCAAAGGACTATAAAAATACAGTTCAAACTACTGAAAGGTCAGTCCTACCTAGATCATCGGGCACAAAAATGAATCCAATTCTTCATTTCATCAGGTGGGCCATACCATATATACAAAACAATGGATCACAGATCATCTATCAGCTCATGCAACCTGATGAATGGATCCTTCTGTTTTTTTTTTTTTTTTTTTTTTTTTTTTTTTTTGTTTTTGTTTTTGTTTTTTGTTTTCTAGCATTATTAATTTATAACCATGCTAAAAAGCCACCATTTATGACCTCCTTTTTTGCTAGATACCCCTTCCTCCTGCCGATTTTGGATCCCTGCTCGTCACAAACCTGAAATTCTTGTTTGTTGCACTGTGATTGGGCAACATCATCAAACACTGCATTTATGATGATGTGGACCAATCTGGAAGCAGGAAAACAGGAATTTCTTGTGTGGCAGACGATCTGGACTCCTCTCCTCTCTCTGTCCATGTACACACACTTCTAAAATGAAATTATAATACTACTTTGTAGCATACTAGTACCAAAAGTGAAAAGAAATAGTGTAGAGCGGGTGCAAATATACATCTACAGTTTCTCTCTTCCTTGGGCTGGGGTATGGGCTTCTGCTCTGGTCCATAGCCCGGGGTGTGGGCTTCTTCATTTTTTGTGACCTTCAATGTGGGTTTTTTCTCTTTTTTATTTTTTCTTTCCTTTATGCTTTCCTTCTATGAGGCATGGGTTTCTCCTACTCTTGAGCTTCCTGTTATTTTTGGGCCATTGACCCTTTGGTATTAATAAAATTAGACTTATCTTCCTAAACACACACACATACTCAAATGCCACTTTACAATCACACCCAAATAAATACCAATGCACCCGTGTAAGGGCAATCCATCCAGGATCTAGCGTCCACAAATATAAGTTGTGAATTACTTATATGTAAGTTTATTTTTCTATTTGGATAATTTATAAGTTAATTCCAGATAAGACACATCAACCATAACTTAGAGTAGGAAATCATTTAAAAATCAAACTGATACAGAAGAACGTTTGGACATGATAAAAGTATATAATTTTGTTGAATCCATCTAGATAAATAGTTAAGATGATTCTTAAGCTAAACTAATAATCAGCTCGGTCATAAAAGTGGACCCACATATTTAAAAGACTTGTAATGTGAAAGAAATTAAAAGAGGATAGAAGTGAAGAGAAATATGAATCATTTGATCAATGCAAGCATTATACACATGAAGCATTTGAGAATGGGCCGTAACAATTTACTTGCACACAGTTGAAAATGGGCTATCATAGAAGCATCACTTCTCATCTGACAAATATGAACCATTTGGCCAGGAACCATTAATATATATGGATAGTCAAGATAATTTTCACAGAAGTAGGTTGACAGATGATCCATTCATTTATTTTAAAAAAAAAATAAAAGCTATATCTCAAATAGATATGAAAAATTGGCAACCAATAAAAACATAAATGCTCCTAAAAAAAATTATTTCTAATCATAATGAAGGGTTAAAAAGTAGTCCAATATGTTTAAGGCAGTATGGGCTATATGATGAATAGACTCTCGTGTTTTTTTGGCCCATGGCAAAACTTATGGACAACGTGGATCGAGCATACTATAGATGAGAATGTGCCCTACTGTCACGACCTCACTAAATTGGGCGATCTTATTTTCAATGGATGCAGATTGTCTGCAATATGTAGGCAGGGCCACTGTGATGTTTGTGAGAAATTCATCCCATCCATCCGTTTTGCTAGATGATGCTAAGATATGGACTGAAAATTAGGTAGATCCAAAACTCAAGTAGGCTTCAGGACATGAGACAGATTACGAGAGACATTTGTTGAAACATTCGTGGGCCCACATAAGCATTGGATCAAGCTAATATTTATATGTTTTCAGTTCATCTCGACATGAATGACCTTATGATCGATATGGATGGCATAAAAATTATCACAATGGACATTTTTGGTATAATGCATGAGGCCCACCATATATGATCCACGCACCAGAAAATCTCTCATGTCACAAGATCCTAGCTAGCAACTAGTGATTTGCATTTTCCTCTCGCTGTAGATCACCAATCGAAGGGTCAGGATTTTCACATCTTGGACATGCATGTTTGGTACATGTGTCATCCACGGTAGGGCCACAATACCCGGGTTCGGATACTGAACGTGGGTCCAACGGATCTCTCCCTTAATATAGAATTCTAATTGTAAACAGCTCGTTGTGGTTTCCGACTATGGTAACCATCTTCCCTCTGCTTTCGGTTTATTGCAAGTACCTCCTCTCATCTTAATTAGTTACAAGAAATGACAAAACTATCCTCATCTTAGGAGTCCTTTTTGTCCACATATCAGGCCCACCATTATATAAATGACATCCTAATGTAGAGCAGGTTGCGGACACTTTCATGTCCAAGATGGAACAGAGAAGGCCCGTTCAGAGGCAGAAGTCATCAAGACCGTTAGAACCTTAAAACAGGCATATCTCGCAAACCGGAATGAATTACTCAACGTACCGTATATAATTTTGGGATAGGACGAGCTACTTTAGCCAACCAACCCAGCATTGCCCACCCCGAATTTGCGAGATTCCATCGTATCGACGGTTGAATTCCATGTCTAGTTCCATTTTTACTATAAATAGTAAGTTTTAGTTTGATTATAACTCTTCATCCATTAGGCTTTAGGAGTTGTGTCCAACCAGAAAAGTTCTTAGAATAATTAGGAGAATAACGCAGTTAAGCTACATAGGACACTTACTATAAAAGTAAATTTACTATTTATAGTAAGTTATGAAATTAATGCTTGAGGAAGACGCTGAAATTAATCCTTGAGGAAGATGTTGATCGACCTCATCACGTTCATCCCTGCGTTACATCCCATTCGTCCAATGGACATTTTTGCAACTTAGATGATTTAGTTTTAGGAGAGTCATGGCCATTAAATGAGAATTTCAATATAAATAAAAATATTTTTGAAAATTTGAAAATCTAAATGCTTATAAACCATTGGCTTGGATCTTACCTGACCCAACTTACGGATTGGATTTTAGGCACTCTTTTTTATTTTTATTATTTTTTTATATATATAAAAAAAAATTATTTTTTCCTCCCGCAATTAGCATGTTCTTACCTCTCTTTGGGTTTACTTGTAGCTGCACAATGTTATTATCGAGGCTTTGTATGAGCCACCATGATACTGGTGTATTATTCATCTGCACATCTGTTGCACTGCCTTTTATTTGGAGGTTAGCCCAAACAAGAGACAAATATAAAACTCTAGTGGGCTAAAAATTTGAAGAAATGGGTGAGAGACACCCCTAAAATCTCCCAATTTATGTGGAAGGTCATGTTATTGCTGGATCAGCTCGAGTTTTGGGGTTCGCATTTTCATGGCGGAGTTGAAGGTCAGTGTAAATCGTCAATCGAAAGAAGATTGATTGTGTATCAACAGTCAAATATATATATATATATATATATATTATATATGTGTGTGTGTGTGTGTGTGTGTGTGTGTGTGTGTGTGTGTGTTGTGTGTGTGTGTGGTGTGTGTGTGTGAGTACTTTTGTTGCACACCCATCATGTTAGCTACGTGCACTTGTTTATATAGATATAGGATTTTAGTCATTGAGGTTCATACCTGTTTTCAGCTGGAGAAGTTGACTTCATTTCGACGTTTCTCTTATATTATTGGGCTCTTTCCTAGTTGTTACGGCCTTACGGGAGACTCATTCATAAGGAAGAGATTAAGGTCATGTAACCACATTAACATACACGACACATGCTCCCACTTACATGTGTCAACAAGAATGACCTCGCTGATGAGATTAATGACATACATGCATTGTAGAAGGCCCATGTGTTTACAACTAATTACCTTTGGAGAGGGGTAAAATGGTTAGATTTTTAAAGATAACTGCCCTAAACCATGTAGGGGAATTTGCAAGGAATCTCTAAACAAGAGTACTTGTAATAATCCAAACTAGAAGATATGTGTTTACAGTTATCCCTTTCTTTGAAGTGCTAGTAGTATTGACAGATGCCTTCAATCTGTGCTGCTCGACCGGTCAAGTGGGCCACTCGACTAGTTGAGGGCTGTTTGACTCAAAGTCTAGCGACTTGGGTTTTTTGGTGTCCGGGTTGCTCGACCAGTCGAGGGGATGACTCTAGGCCTCGGCTCGACCAGTCGAGATTACGCAGATCTTGTGCGGACTGCGTAAATGTGAGGCGGTTTCCGGACTTTTCCGGACTAGGTGCGTAAGTGGAGTTTCCTAAACTATAAATAGGAGTCCCTAAGGCTATTCTAAAGCATTCTAAGGCTTCCTAAAGGTATTTTAAAGGGTTCTAGGGTTATCAAGGGTGTGTAAGGGTGAGATTCGAGGTTGTTCGAATCGGGTAAGTCCTCTTTCTTTGTAATTTCTATTTTCATAGTGGGGATCTATCGCTTTGTGCCGTGGTTTTTTCCCGCAAGGGTTTTCCACGTTAAATTTTTGTGTTCTCTTGTGATTGGTTGACGTTATTAGATTGCTATCCTAGATCTAAATCTGTGTGATTCTGCAGTACAAATCCCCAACAAGTGGTATCAGAGCAATCTTTGGGGGCACAGAACTGAATCTGAAGGATTAGTAATAATGGCAAGCACTAGGTATGATATTAAGAAGTACTCAAGGAAAAATAATTTTGAGTTATGGAAGATCAAGATGATCAGTTCCTTAATCAAGCAAGGCGAAGATGGTGCTCTTGAGGAGAGAAGTCTACTATAACTAATGATGAATGAAATACTCTTGATAAGAAGGCTTTATCATCGATCCATTTATGTCTCACGGATGAAGTTTTCTAAAATGTCATGAGGGAGAAAACTGCGGCTAAGTTATGGGTGAAGTTAGACGATGTCTATGCGAAAAAATTCTTTGAAAATCGCTTACACTTGAAGCGGCAATGGTATAACTTCAAGATGGCAGAGGGTGGAGATCTGGAGGCTCACATCAGCAACTTTAATAAATTAGTTTGCAAATTGCTGGATATGGAGAAAGTGACGAAAGATGAAGAACAAGCATGTATGTTGCTGAATTCTCTTCCGGGGTCTTATAAGTAATTAAAGGACACAATGTGCTCAACGAATAAAATCCTGAGTGTCGACACCGTTATCTCAGCCCTTCAAGGGAAGGCTATGAGAAAGCTTAATGTCGACATGGGGATATCTTTTAAGGCATTACTTACAAGGGGTAGGAATTCTGAACAAGGTACAGGTTCTTCAAGTTCTAGGTCTAAATCTAAGGGTAAGGGCAAATGAAAGGTAAAGTGTTGAAATTGTGGGAAGGAAGGACATATGAAGAAGGATTGTGAAAATCCTAAATCGAAGAAAGAAGATTCTGAGGCTTCGTACAAGGAAGCCAATGCTACCACGTCAGATGGATCGAGTGGATGTGATGGTAGTGTTTTGTCTATGTCTACGATCAGACGGCCATACGATGATTGTAAGTGTGAGTGGATTCTAGACACAGGGGAATCTTTTCACATGACTCCTCATCGGAGTTGGTTCACCAGCTACAGGGAGTGCGATGGTGAACAGGTATTTATGAGCAATGGCATTGCCTGTAATGTTTGACTGTTGGTTTGGTGCGCATCAGGATGTTTGATAGGGTGCAGCGTACCTTGACTGATGTCAGGTACGTTCCTGATTTGAAGCAAAATCTGATTTCTCTTGGTGTACTTGAGGCAAAAGGATGCAAGTACACAGGTATTGATGGCGCTCTTAAGGTATCTAAGGGGGCACGGGTAATCATAAAAGCGCAACGATTCGGTAACTTGTACAGGTTGATCGGGAGCACTTTGACAGGTGGAGCTGCAGTGCATGTAGCAGATTCCACCTCTGAATGTGTGTGGCATGTTGGGCATTGCCACATGAGCGGGTAGGGCAGGAAGGTTGAGACGTGTGGACAGGGATACAGAGCAGGTGAAACAACCACCTATGAGAAAAATCACGCGGCATGATCGCATGATATCGGCGAGGTACATAGACGACTCCAATATTGTAGGGGATTCATCTTTTATTCAGATGGCTCTAGATGAGCTTGGTGCTAAGAAGTGGAAGGTGATTATGGGCGATGTGATGGATTTGTTGTACCAGACCGACATATGGGAGCGGGTGGAGCTTCCAGTGGGCCGGAGAGCGATTGGATGCAGGTGGATCTTCAGGAGGATATAACATAGATACAGAGCGAGGTTGGTAGTGAATGGTTATGCTCAGAGAGAAGGGATCGACTTCTCAGAGATATTCGCGCCGATAGTATAGCAGGTGTCTATTAGATCCGTGATTGGTGCTGGTTGGCCAATGTGATCTTGAGCTGGAAGGATGGATGTTGAGTCTCCACTTCTGTAAGGGAAAGTGAAGAGCAGATCTACATGAAGCAATCATAACGGTTCGAAGTTAAAGGAGTTGAGAAAAAATTTTGCAGGAGGTCGTGGTTCGACCTGTCGCCTAGGCAGTGGTTTGATTCTTTCATGGTGAGTGAAGAATTGATGATATGTAAATTGCCAATTATGACATGTTTAAAATCAATGTACTGAAGACTCGGTTAAGTGGGACATTCAGGATGAATGATCGGGGGGATGCAAAGATGGTTCTCGGCGTTGAGACTGAAGGAGGAGTAAGCTTTGGTAATCACAGGAGGAATACCTTGTGTGTAGGTATTGATCAAGGATGTGATAGGCCAGGTAAAGCCGAAGAGTGTTTCCCTACGCGTCTCTCCTCAAGTTTTCCTCAGGACATGTCCCAAAACAGATGAGGAAAAGCAGGATATCTCATGAGCCTTATTCGAATGCGGTTGGCAGTTATGTCATGGTGTGGATTAGACCGGTTATTTCACAATCTATCAATGTTGTGAGCAAGTACCCCCAACAATCAATATTAGGTAGCGGTGAGATGGTAAGAAGACTACGTCTTTCCTTTTGAGAAGACAGGAGCAAAGGTAGTTGAGCACGTGGATTTTGATCCGGCAAACATGCTTACCTAGATTATTCCCGCAGAGAAGTTCAAGTTCTGTGTAACTTCTATGGGCTTGGCGATGACGTAAAAGAAGGATGGAGTGTGCACGAGAAGTGTTAACTGAAGCTATGATATGATGCAGAGATAAGAGAAGAGGACAACCAGATACACGGTTGAAGATTGAAGGCATGGTGTAGATTGTTGACAGATGCCTTAAATCTGCGCTGCTCGACCGGTCAAGTGGGCCACTCGACTAGTCGAGGGCTGTTTGACTCAAAGTCTAGCAACTTGGTTTTTTTGGTGTCCGGGCTGCTTGACTGGTTAAGGGGATGACTCAACCAGTCGAGGCCTCGGCTCGATCAGTTGAGGTTACACAGATCCTGCGCTGACTGCGTAAATTTGAGGCGGTTTCCGGACTTTTCCGGACTAGGTGCATAAGTGGAGTTTCCTAAACTATAAATAGGAGTCCCTAGGGCTATTTTAAAGTATTGTAAGGCTTCCTAAAGGTATTCTAAAGGATTTTAGGGTTATCAAAGGGTGTAGCAAGGGTGAGATTCAAGGTTGTTCGAATCGGGTAAATCCTCTTTCTTTGTAATTTTTATTTTCATAATGGAGATCTGTCGCTTTGTGCCATGGTTTTTTCCCGCAAGGGTTTTCCACATTAAATCTTTGTGTTCTCTTGTGATTGCTTGATTATTGGATTGCTATCCTAGATTTAGATCTATGTGATTCCGCAGTACAAATTCCCAACAAGTAGTACTTCAGACCTTTTAAATGCAGTTTGGAAAATGTCTTAACAGTGCGGGTTTGGGTTTTCAAATGGAGTTTTTGTTTGTGATGTACGGATCCATGTTCCGATGCTACCCAATGGAGTAAAGTCCATAAAACACAGGTTGAAATGTATTCCATTTGTTAGATCACACATGCACATGATTAGGAGTGAAAATAGGTTGGGATCAGCCCAAGCCCAGCCCATTTACTAAAGGGGGCAAGAATTCTAACCCAAACCCAACCCGCAACAAATTACCCTTTGGCCCAAACCTACTCACTTAAAATTCATCGAGCCTTATCCCCAACCAAACCCATTCACTTCCAACCAGACGGGTTCAACTGAGTCGATCCAACCGGGCACAAGCCAACTCATGTTTAAGAAAATAAAATGATGTCAAAGGAACCCCCAGTCTGATTCAATTAATGAATACATATATTCGATACGTACATCATATCTATGCGTCTATACTTCTTTTTTTTTTTTTTGCAATGTGGGGAACCTGCACTATCTGATTGAAGTGCTTCCTTATTTCAGTGAAGTGAGGTCATTTTGATATCTGATTTAAGGGTGCCTTCGGAAGTAGTAAGGGTATTGCTTGTGGAGGGAAATTAAGCTTATCCATATTCCTGCTGAAATTGTCATTTTGGGTCCATCAACAAATGTAGATTGGAGCATTTTCAACCCTTGGTTCAATCCAAATTTGCATACCGATATGAGGTTTGATGATGTAATTAGGGATGCTAGACAGGACACAGAGAAAATGTAGTTATATTTAAAAAATGAACTGGTTCAAGCCGATTGATTGAGAAAAACCAGAGAATTACACTCACAACCAAAAAGGAAAACTAGGGAAGGGAAAACTCAAGTAAGATCAAGGTAGTTTGGGAATTCCTACCTAGAAGACCCACTTAAGGAAAAGGAGGAAATCCTTCTCTCCAACCTCCAATTTCTGTCATTTCAAATTCCCTAATAGAAAAATTTTGATAGTTTGGCAGAATGTGATAGACGGCACTTAAGCACTTAAAAATTAATAAGAAATTGCATGCATGACATACAATTAAGTCAAACTAAGCTTCCAAATTATGGTTCCCAGTTTAAGTGTATCATGAACCAAAGATTACATGCTATGGTTAGTAGGTAGGGTGTATCATGAACCAATTCAAGTTACCATCATGTATACATGGAATGGATGTGATTGAGATAGATTTGGTTAAAATACTCTGAAGTCTATGTACCCTTAGGGAATAAAATAGAACAAGTTTGATATAAAATACATTATGTGGTTCAACTTGTTTGGTTCTTTGTAAATTTAGAATCCTATCATGGCTAGCAGAAAGGTTAAGATAGCTTACTCATGAGCCACAGTAGATGTTGTGATTATTTGGGCATGTAGTGAATATCTATCACGAGACATTGTCCCCACACATATGTACACACTAGATCTATAAAGCCAAGTTAGATTTTAGCATTTGAGGTTAGCTTGTATTTTACAAGCTTGTCGTACTTATCTTCAACCTTAAGAGGACCTGGGGTCCTAGTGGAAGCTTGATTGATAGCTTTAGCCTACCAATGCATGAACCTTTTAAGTAAATCATGTTAGTTGGATAGTTAATAATATTTTTGTATAGATTAATGCCCTTATAAGTTTAGCCTTATATTAAGAATTGAATAATTGATGAACATGGCTAGTCAAACTTGCTTTTATAAATTATTTTGACTAAATAATTGATTTCATGATTGATGGGGTTTTTTCCCCATGCTCGATCAGTCGTGAGCTTTGCTCGACCGGTCGAGGGCTGGTGCACGACTAGTCGAGCGGTGCACGACTAGTCGAGCAGGGCTCGACTCAAAGTCCAACGAGTTGAGGTTTTGGATTTCCGATGTACTCGACCGGTCAAAGGTGCCGCTCGACCGTCGAGGGATCCACTCGACCAGTCGAGGTTTCACAGATTCGTTCCGCGATTTTGTGCGTATTTTGTTTTCGCAAGTCCTTTCGTTAAAGGAGTTTCCTAAAACTATAAAAAGGGGTCCCTAGACTTTTCTAGAAAAAAAAAAAAGCACAAGAGGTTTCCTAAAGGGTTTAGGGATATCAAAGGTGAGAGAGGAGAGAAGAGAGAGAGAGGAGAGAGAGAGAGAGAGAGAGAGAGAGAGAAGGAGAGAGGAAGCTTGTAGAAGGGAGGTTATGCTCGTGGAGGTGATGTACTGTGCAATCTATATCTCAGTGCTCCTATGTCCTCGTAATCGGTG
>JAJHSJ010000001.1:119644459-119827788 GCA_021015155.1 Magnolia officinalis
CCTACCAACCGTACTCCCGCAACCAAACTAGTTACAGGTGTAAACGACCACGGCTATTTACTATGAGGAATTACGTGAAGTACCATACGCACTCATCCACCGTATAATACATTTGGAATGGCTGAAACCAATCCAGACCATCCAAGTTGTGGTGTCCCGCTGTAGATGTGACTTGGACTAAAAATCTGTCCAACCGGACTTGCTAAAGTCGGCTGTTGAACGCATCACATTTCAAATCAACCCACGGTTGGGATTTTCCAACTCGTGTGATTTATGGTTTGGATTTTTTACACGTGTACTCACACACCACAGCGGTTTTTCACGACAAAAATGGTTTGGATTGATTTACATACATCCCATCCATATGTTATGTTGCACCATTCTCTCCACAGCACGATCACGTAATTCCTCATATACTACTCAGCGATTTCATCTCTATTGCATTTGCGTTGTTATCCCGCAAGAGAAGTCCAGGTACGGTGGCGAGACTTCAATTCAAAGTACATACAAAACGAGCATCTTTTTGAGTGGCTTGGAAGCATGAATTTCGGACGCGGATTAGATACTCACAGGTTGAGTAGCGAGTCGGCTACTGAAGTGACGTCACCAAGTTCTGTGGGTCCCATTATGATGTATTTGTTGTATCGACACCGTCCATCCATTTTGAGATATCATTTTATGGTATGAGCGGAAGAATTGGACAGATAAAAATCTGTAGTGGACCCCACCACAGAAAAAAGTGTCGCCCACGGAACTTGGTGACGTCACTTCAGTAGCCAGTGTCGCTACTCAACCTGTCAGTATAGCTAATCCGCGCCCATGAATTCCACAGGTGTTTGGGCGCACTACTATATATTTCTATAGTTCCATGCAATTCCCTCCATTCCTCTCCTCTTCCCTTCGTCCAGCATCCAACAAGAAATAGAAATGGGTGTTGTTGCACCAATGACCATAGCTTCTGCAACTGTTTTCCTCCTCCTAATGGTGCTCCGACCATCCACAGCGGCTCTCGATGCTCGTTATTACGATCGATCATGCCCGCAAGCTGATAATATCATCTTAGAGACCGTACGCAATGCATCAGTGTATGACCCGAAAGTCCCCGCTCGCATTCTTCGAATGTTCTTTCATGATTGCTTCATAAGAGTAAGTTTACATTCATTGTATTTGTAGGTATGCATTTTTTTTTTCTTTTGATTTATATGGGTTTGATCTTTGTTGTGTTCTGATAGGGGTGTGATGCGTCAGTGTTACTGGATTCAACTCCGGCCAATCAGGCTGAGAAAGATGCTCCTCCCAACATCTCTCTTCGATCATTCTACGTCATCGATGATGCGAAAACGAAGCTTGAATCAGCATGTCCGGCGACCGTGTCTTGTGCTGATATACTTGCAACTGCAGCAAGAGACGTTGTAGCTCTGGTAATTACTTATCATGCATGAAAAATAGAAGGATTGATCAGTGGTTCGCAAATGAATTACAGTTGTGGCCCACCTTATGATCAGATCCTGGACGGTCATGCTTCACAGCACGTGGATGGTGCATTGGGAGTAGGAATCCAAATCAACATAAAAACTAACATCCTCATCAAATGACTCAAAATTTCACTGTAGTTGTCACATTTAGTGGAGTTTAATTGCTATTTGTGAATCTTATTTCTAATGGATCAAGTGCAGATGATGATGGGAAGTGGGCCGTACTTATTTTTGTAAGTGGGCCACAATTGATAGGTCTACCTCGTGAAAAGTCAAAGAAAATGGATATATTCCATCCACCATTGACCTTGATTCGAGGGGAAGCAAGATTCACCAATTTCAGTTTTTTTACTGTTGGTGTTTGACACAGGCTCATTGGTCATTGCTTTAAGTTAAAACTGTTGGGGGACCGCGGAAGCACACGGGTATGAGTAAGCAAAGTATTTCAATAGTACAATTAAGTCCAATCACAAATACTCAAAATTTAACGTGGAAAAACTATTGTGGGAAAAAACCATGGCACAAATCGATAATAATGCACTAGAAAAGAATAAAATTATAAGAGATAGAGATTATCCGATTCGAACAAGCCTTTGAATCTTCCTTACAAGCCCTTGAAACTCTTTGTAACGAATTAGAAAGCCCTCAGATACTCCATATTCTTCATTACACCCATATATATTGCTTGAGAATCACAATCAAAATATGAAACAAATCTCGCACTTACGCAACTCTACGCGATTGTTCAATGGCACTTCGATGTCATCGAACTAAACACCAAAATGTTCTATTAGTCAAACATGAATTTTCTGGATTTTTCTGTTGGCATCGGAGTCTGCTCAATGGCTACTCGATGGCATCTCATCGACGGGCCTAATGATTTTCAAATTTGAAAACATCAACAACAAAAACTAACAAAGAAGCATATTGAAATGAACGGTTGAAAAAAGAAATGAACCCCCATTTCTTTGTTTCGTTTCTCAATCATGAAAATCACTTTCGTTTAAACTAACCTCTTATTGTGTCATTCTTGTAATTTTCTCGAAGTCTGGTGGGCCTCACTGGAATGTGCTCAAAGGAAGGAAAGATGGACGAATCTCAAAGGCCAACGACACAATCAACTTACCATCACCGTCCTTCAACGTGACCCAGCTAATCCAAAGCTTTGAAAATAGAGGGCTAGGAGTCAAGGACCTGGTGGCCCTCTCTGGCGGCCATACATTGGGATTTTCTCATTGTTCTTCCTTTGAGTCCCGAATTCGTAATTTCAGCCAGATCCAAGATGTGGATCCAAGCATGGACGATGTCTTTGCTGAGAAGCTGAGGATGAAGTGTCGCCGGCCCAATAAGGACCCTGGTGCAGGAGAGTTCTTGGATTCTACATCATCTATATTCGACAATAACTACTACAAGCGGCTGATGGAGGGAAAGGCGTGTTTGGATCAGACCAAGCTTTGTACAACGATGATCGAACTAGGCCAATTGTTGAAGCATTTGGGAGAGATGAAGGTCTGTTCTTTCGGGAGTTTGCAACATCAATGGAGAGACTCGGAAATGTAGGTGTGAAGATTGAAGATGGAGAAGTGAGGAGGAAGTGTAGAGTGGTGAATTGAGAGAGAGAGAGAGAGACCTCTTCTTTGTGCTTCTAGAAGTTTAGACATAAATAAGTTTTTACTTTAGTGAGTTCTGCTATACACTTCTAGAAGTTTTTAGTCGAAGAAAATGAGAGAGAGAGAGAGAGATCATGTATTTGGGAAAGTTTTTTTTTTTTTTTTTTTAATATTTTATTTAAATATAAGCTTTCTATTGATCAAAAAGCAAGCTATACAACGATGAGGCCTTGGGTGCCCCTGGAACAAAAGACAGGGCCGCCTATCATAACAGGCAGCCACATACGGCCACCAAAAGGAAAAAAAAAAAAAAAAGGGCAAATGGGAATAAAAAACTTTACAGCTACACACTGGTTTCTCTAATGGAACCTAACCCGACCTTGTCTAAGAACAGAAGGCCATGTACATGGGGAGGGAGGTCCCCCAACTGGTTGTGAACCACGACAACCTGCCCCTCGCTGCCTTCCCTGGCCAAACCATTAGCCTGGCCGTTCCCTTCCCTCTGAATAAGCGAAACCACAAATGTAACTTTCTGCTCCAAGTTCTTGATCCTCGTGACCCATGGTTTCCATTGCCATGAAGTGCTGGTTTTTCCCAAGAGGAGGCCAGTCGCAACCTTGGAATATGTTTCTACCTCTATTTTGTCAAGCCCTCTTTCCAGGCACAGGATAAGGCCACCGTAAATAGCACGAAGTTCCGCTCTATTATTCGACTCCACCCCGTAGCCAGACGAGAAAACGAATATAAAACGACCATTATCCCTTCTAGGACCGTCCATCCATTTCAAAACTACATTTAAGACCGTTCATCCATTTCAAAAGCACATGGACCCCCACTTGTTTCACCATGACCGTCCATTCCAGCTCATCCTCCATGGGAGCCCAGTTGAAGATGTTTGAATATATATATATATATATATATATATATTATATATATATATATATATATATATATATATATATTATAGAAAAGAGAAGGAATATGTATGCATATATGTACACATGTACATGCAGGCAAACTTAAATTTATATTATATAAGGTACCTCTGGTATGTGAGATCCATCAAAGCAACATGGATTACATCTTGACCGTCCATCATGATCTCCAACGATTGGCCTTTTATAACATATGCATGTGGTGAGCCCATGTGGGGCCCACACTGATATCATGCTCAATAAGTATTAGATGCTTGTATGATAATTAAATATCAGAAGTATGTGATGTATATATAATATTTAAAAATCAGAGACATTATATAACACTATAACATATCTTAAATGCACGAGACGTTAAATATTCATATATTAGACGCGTGTGGTTGACCCCATGCGGGACCCACCTGACACTATGATTGAATCCAGACCGTCCAAGGTTTGGACGAAGCCGCCTTAAAACATTTGTTTTATCCAGACCGTCCACTGGTGGGCGCCCAGCTTGGGCACGACCACTCAGATCCATAGCTCAATTGGCAAACTGAGTAGAGAATACCTCGTTTCAACGTTGGAGGTCTTGGTATCAATCCCTAGTAGGAGTGGCTGGCAGAGAAGCGGGTTGCCTACCCCTCGGCGCTCCATGGGCCCCATCCTGATGAATGTGCTCCATCCAAACCATCCATCCATTTGGTGAACTTGTCCTAAAGGTTGAGGAGAAAGATAATGGCGGACCCTTGTCGAATAAACCACACTGCCATGAACAATGGTGGGTTAAACATCCATTAATCCCTTGGGACCACCTTGGTTGAATAAATACATGGCGGGCCTAACAAGCCTTGTGTTACATTCCTAATTTGGACTTCTTGCACAAAGCCATAACAATATCTGACTAACGTGAACGGCAATTATTTTAGGAGATTCTTTGAGTGATTCGGACCGAGTTCGCGAACGCTACCACCCAAGTGATGACTTTTTCCTTAGGCTTTCCATTTCTAAATTAGTTAAACATAGTTCACACTAGATTGCCACTATTGTGAAACTTGCTCACATGTTAGCTAACCCATGAAAAATGATTATTATTCGCCTGTCTTGTTGATACATTGTCGAAAGTCGTTATTTGAGATGCTGATGCCTCCTTTCATGTTTTTATTCGAAGTTATATCTTATCACATGTTATTTGATTGCCTCTGTACATAATCTCATAATGCTACACGTGGAAGATTTCATGATTGTATGCAAGCCACACTTGGGATGCACTTAGACAAAATGTGTAGGAGATAGAGACCTTGAATCGGTATCATTTTGATCAAGGTACCCTATCAGAACATCCCAAGGTGGATGACCTCATGAGCCGGGGATGGTGGTAATAAGACACTATGCCCGAGCTGTCGGCCTACGTTGGGTGACGAGCCCCCCGTAGTGACCATTGAGTTACTTAAATTGGCTGATTGTAACTGGATTAATAACGGTTGGCTAATCATGCATGCATAGCACAGACTAACATCTATTGCTGTCGTACAGGACATACGAATTCGTCCGACTGGATGTTTTGCCCTGGGCACAAACCATCATCCATTGTCAATCATACGTATTTGTCTGTCTGGATGTTTTATCCGAGGCACAGACCATCTGGGTGTTTTTCCCGAGTCAACGTATTTGCCTGACTGGATGTTCTTCCCGGGGCACAGACCGTCTGAATGTTTTACCCGGGTCGATAATTTCATAGGTGACGAGCCCGAGTCCAGCTGGATGTGCATCCCTAGGCCGACGTGCATTCATGCATCCATGCATCTAAGAAGACTGTATATTACCTATTTTGGGTTACTGCTTGTTTTCCTTTTAACTATGTTTGCTAAGGCGGCGATGTATAATCTTAAGGGGAATTCACACTGTGCTAGCCACTCATCCATCAACTATCCAACCGTACAGAACATGCAGGGACGGATGTAGAGGGCATCGGTGCCGGCCTTGATGATGCCACTGTGGAGCAGGGGGAGGAGTATTATGAGGACGAGCCACATCAGGACGCAGCGGCGTATTTGAGTGTTAATCAGTAGCTAGAGATTTTAATTTCAGTAGTTGATATTTTGGAAACTTTTGTAAATTTTGTAACTAAGACCCCCAGCTGAGCAAGTCAAATATTTGGGCTCTCATGAATATACATGCTTCTTTTGACTATCGTACTCTGAGTTTTACATTCCGCTGTTTCCTTGATTTATAAACTCCCGGATTCCTGAAAACGAGTCTCGTACTCGGATTTTAGAAATTGGGGCGTTACAGCCGGTCCCCACACATCAGTGTGTACAAGCTCCAACAGATGCATCTTTGGAGCGCGTCCCGTCTTCTTGAAACTTACCCTCTTCTGCTTGTCATACACGCAGTCCTCGCAGAATTCCAAGTCAATAGACTTCAGCCCTGGTATCTTCCCTTTTGACAATAACACTTTCATCCATTTCTCACTCATATGTCTCAACCTATGATGCCATAACTGCCCATTCACTCCAGTTGATACGATTGCGAGTAAACTATACGATCCTGAAGTCACATACAAAGTACTTTCCTTTTTACCTCGAGATATCACTAAGGCACCTTTTGTGATCTTCCAGGAATCACTAGTGAATGTCGTCACATAACCGGTATCGGCCAACTGTCCCACTGGGATCAAGTTACGTTTCAAACTTGGTACATGTCTGACATCCTTCAATTTCAAAACCGTTTCGTCTTTCTAATTGATATGAACGTCTCCCTTTCCAATAATACTGCACGGCTCATCATCACCCAGGTATACTCTCCCAAAGTCACCTGACACATAATCACGTAGAACTTTCTTACACGAGGTGGCATGAAACAAAGCACCCGAGTCTATAACCCAAGACTCATTCCTCGCATCAAGAGACAAGATCAACGCCTCTGTGTCACTCTCCTTAGATAGATTTACTAAATCATTCCCGCCTTGAGAGCTTCCTTCTTGTTTCTTAAGCGTCCTGCAATCGCGTTTCATGTGCCTCTTCTTGATGCAATGCCAACACCCGTCTTTGTCTTTCGGTCCCTTCGACTTTTTCCTCGACTTAGAACACCCGTATTTATTGTCTCCTTTGTTCAGCGATCTTCCTCTTCCTTCAATGTTTAAAGCATTCCCTGAATCCCCTGAAACTCCTGATGCCTTTATTTTAGATTCTTCATTGAGAATTAGACCGGCCACATCATCAAATTTCAGCTTTGTCGACCCTGAAGAATTGTTCACATCAATCACCTAACCATCCCAACTGTCTGGCAAACTGGATAAGATAAATAATGCCCTGACCTCATCCTAAAAAACAATGTTAACGGATTCCAACTGGCTCATGACTGTATTGAACTCGTTTAGATGTTCAGCAACGCTCCCACCATCTGACATCTTCATGTTGAACAGTTATTTCATAAGATGAACCTTATTGGACGCAGAGGGTTTTTCATACATGGTGGCTAGGACTTCCATTAATTCTTTTGTAGTTTTCATCTTGGATACGTTGAAGGGCAACGCTCTTAGACAAAGAGAGTCGGATCGTTCCTAAAGCCTTTCTATCCAGTAAAAATCATTCATCATCTGTCATCTTTTCTGTTTCTTCTCTTTTCCTCCTAAAGGAATATAAAGGTCCTTCTGATACAGATAATCTCTATCTGCATCTTCCAAAAGGCAAAGTTTGAACCATCAAACTTCTCAATTTTAGTTTTCCCTTCTTCTGTCATCGCTCCCAATAAAACTAAACCAATAGCTTTGATACCAGTTGTTGCGCAACACGCCAACAATACAGTGAATTGAGATCCAATCTTCGGTCTCACCCACAAACTTCTCAATTCTAGTTTTCCCTTCTTCTGTCATTGCTCCTAATAAAACTAAACCAATAGCTTTGATACCAATTGTTGCGCAACACGCCAACAATACAGTGAATCGAGATCCAATCTTCGGTCTCACCCACAAACAATAAACAAGAAGAAATATAAACTAGAAACAAATCAAAGTAATCCAAACAAATCACAAGACAAGATATACGTGGAAAAACCTCAAACTAGGGTAAAGAAAACCACGGATGCAAACTTCCACTACGAAGAAAATGAAGATTAAAAGGCAATATACTAACCTCTCCCTTGGAAATACAGAGAAAACCCTTTGCCCACACCTTAGAATAATCCCCAATATTCACCTTAACCCTAAAATAACCTTAGGGACACCTATTTATAGTTTAAGCAACTTCCCTTTCGCACCCTTGCAAAAAGCGACTAAAAAATCCGCAGTCCGTATCAAATTCGGAAACGAATCTGCGTAACCACGACCGGTCGAGAGGATCCCACGACCGGTCGAGCACCTCGGAACCAAAAAAACTGATGTTCACTGGACTTTGAGTCAAACCATTGCACGACTGGTCGAGCAGGGCCCACGACCGATCGTGCGGCCCCCAAATGTGGCTCCACATCTCAACATGTTTATGATTCTATTAATGAATCACTTTTGTTAGGTGATCCAAGCCTTCCCATACATGACATGGAAAAAGGATCGCTAGAACAAATAAGGCCAATTCAAAGATCAACTGGATAATCTGATCAATGTGTTTTTTGCATATTTATCCATGAAATGTACTTCGGACTTAAACAGACTGTTCAAAGCAAAATCATGGAACTGCCCAAGTGTCCCATGCAACCAACCTGGAGCCCTATAACTCAATGTTTCGAAAGCACTAGATCACTTCTTTATATAAATATTTAGCGTTCATTACATAAGTTATACCTGAAAACTAATTACATTAGTAGACATGTCATATGCAACGCAAGTGGGGAGAGGAAGTGCAAGACATGGGAAAGGGGTGGAGAAGCTCTTGTAAGAAGTGAGTAATTCACTACCCTACCAGAGCATGAAGCTTTTTTTTTTTTTTTTGTTAACACACACTCACACCACAGTGGGTACTCGTGCCCATGACCTTGGGTTGAAACTCTTGTGAGTGTACCACTGAGGCATGAGTAAGGACCCCACAATGGGTAGTCGAACCCATGACCGCAGGTTGAAACTCTTGTGAGTATATCAGAGCATGAAGCTTGACACATATGCATGCATTTTAGAGAATTTAGAACTTGGTACTTTTCAATTTTAACTGTCAAAATTGGAAAACCTACTGTGAATGGGTCGTCTTCCAAAAGTCATTTTGTGGATGTTTGGTAAATTCATCAGATATTTTTATTGAACCATCTATTAAATGTCTACTGATCAGTAATTTAGACAATCAATTTAGTATAATGTTTTGGCTTATGGTCCATCGAATTATGAACAACAATTTAAATAGTTTAATTTGAGTTACTTAAATGCATGCCTGTGTATCGATCGTCATGCTTTGCCCAAGTATCAAAGTATCTTTTATCTTGATAATAAGTATGTTGGCAGAAAGCTAAATTGATATTCCTCCAAATTATCTAAATGCCCCTGTATTCATGTTGGTAGTGCACCACTCTCCTTAGGTAGCATAGCCCATCAAGTCCTACCACATGCATTGGATGAGTCTTGCCCATGGGGATTTAGTGACGCAAGTGGCCCCAATGCCATCCCAAGAAAAAGCCCCTTAGATTGAACTTAGCCATCAATTGCCCTTAGGTTCTCTGTGTATATGGTAGAGTTAGATGGGAATAACATGCCCCTTACATTCAACGTAGCCATAAACTGCCCTTGGCTTCTCTCAGTGTATATGTGAGTGCTCCGATCATAATAGTGGGAGCCATTTTTTAGGGATCCAGGCCACGATGCCGATCCAACACACAATTAAAAAAGAAAAAAATAAATAAATAAATAAAGGAAAAGAAGTACACAAGTAAGAAGTAGAGAAGAGAAGAGAATTAATTACTTTGATTGAAAATGGGGGGTGACAATACATCTATATAGATGATTGGGGATTCACTCACCCAAATACAAGAAAATTCACTCACTCTCAAGGATGATCAAAATATCTCACGGGTGAAAGGAGAAAATACATTGGCCATTGCTTCTTTTCTCCTTCAAAAGTTCTATTTATAGGTGAGAGAGAGAGAGAGAGAGAGAGAGAGAGAGAGAGAGAGAGAGAGTTTTAAATGGGAGTGGGGCCCAAGGCAGCCATTCGCCTCAGAGAGAGCGAGAGAGAGGTCAAAAGAAGGGAGAGAGAAGAAAGAGCCGTTAGAGGGGAGAGAGAGAGAGAGAGAGAGAGAGAGAGAGAGAGAGAGAGAGAGTTTTAAATGGGAGTGGGGCCCAAGGCAGCCATTGGCCTCACCTCCCTAGGTAGCTGCATCAGGCCATTGGTCTGTTAGGTCCCACTCTAAATGGACCATGGCCTACAAATAATCTTGACAAGATAATCTCAACCTTTCGATTTGTTGCCTGAAAGTAGACAACAAAGAAGAGAAATGCAACGACAATCCACATTCAACTGAAAAAAAAGGGCCAAAATTGATGGCCATTTTCCAATCTAGTAGAATTCGAGGCCATGGTCCATCCAAGTTTTGATCATTCTGTCCTAAATCCGACAGTTGTGGGTCTTTGCAAAAGGCATCGAATTTTTTTGTGCCTCCAAACAAAGTTTTAATATTAAAAAACAAAAGCATGATGGTTTCATGTAAAAAGACAATAAAATGGACTGCTTATATGAAAGACCCTCAAAATATCATCAATGTATCTATATGTAAAGGGTAACCACTATTTATAGAGCTATTTACAAGGGTTCCCTCTTTTAATCCAACTTCACTTTATAACTAGCCATAAATCTGGACTACCCAAAATGTAAGTAAACGAGAAAGACTGTCACTATTGCTAACCTATTTTATAACGCTTTAGACACAGCTGTAAGAGTATATGGGCATCAGTACAGTTTTGTGTACCGGTTCTAATGCAGGGGCATTTTCACATCGAGCTCAAGTGGGGGTGGCTTGTGGGATGCAGGGGCACACTCAGGGTGGGCAGCCCATGTGAGGTAGGTGGCTCATGTGAGGCGGGCCCCACCCGTGTGAGGCGGGTGGCTCATGTGAAGCGGAACCCATGTGAAGTGGGGCCCACGAGGGGGGTTCGGCTGAGGTCCTAACCTATGAGATGTGGAGCCTGGGCTATACAATAAAGGGATTGATTCGCCATGCTCTATCAGTTCAAGCTTTTAAAGCAGGTGGTAAATTGTCTTACATAGGTTCTCTATATCATACACCTGTACAAAATTTTTTGCTTGTGTATTCCTGCTATTTAAAATCATAAGCAGATGCAGACTGTTTTGTGGGATAATGCCACACATGTGATCAACTGAGACCCAATTTGGGCCTTTTTTTGTACATGTGTGGAACGGGCACGAGTAGGGTGGGATGCAATTGCATCGAATTGTCGTGGGAATTTGCGGAAAAGATACTCCAAAAAACCACTTATATGCAGAAGGATTACAGAAGACAAAAGTGACTGTTGAATAGAAGAATCACACCACCAGATTGAAAGGGACAAGAACTTCAACAGGCATTCTAGGACATCACAGCACTAGAAAACAATAGAAGAGTCAACCTTCTAGAAACTCAATCACCAAATAAAAAAACCTCAATCACTAAATAGAAATTCTGAAAACTTTTATTGTTCTTAACATTTTTTTAAAAGAATTATCGCCGATGTTCTTAACAAAACATATCTATAGAACCATACTTGTTCTGCTCATAACTAAAAATGGTATCTCAAGTAGAGCTGCCTCTCAAGGAGCCCCTAGCAAAGACAAAACTTGAAAGTGATAAACTAAGAACAGAAGTGTTGTGAATGGAATGGTGAAATGCTCAACTGATGTTTATTCAAATCAATTTCTCAAAAGAAAAGAAAAAAAAAAAAAAAAAAACCACTGAGAAAAAAGGGAAAGGAAACAATTGAGGAAGCACACACCCATTGAATTATTTGTGTGCATGAGTACCAACACTGGATTCCATCAGAACTCCACAATTAAGGCTTAGATGATAATGATGAGGACAGCATGCATAAAATGTGAATCAAAATACAATTAAAATTATGTATAACAAAACTATCATGGGAGCCTTGTCTCAGCCAAGATTGAAAATTGGTTTAGTGTACTGTCTAGGTGCCACTAAAAATGGGTTGTATCGCGCATAACACTCCCAACCAGACTGCTTCAGGTTGACACACCCATATTGTTTATGGACTACATTGGTACATATCAGGACCAGTGAATCATTTTTCTTGCTGTTGATTCTTATCTAATGCCCTTACTCCATCAGTATAAAACTAAGTACATCCAAAATAGGCAGGCCACAGAAAGAACTGAACTTGATTTTCTCTCCGGAGAGGATGGCATTTGATTAATGGAGTGAGAAATTGATATGTTGGTGAAGTGAAAATGTTATGGAAATAGAACCTAGAGTGAATATGATTTGGAACACCTCCAGTTCGATCTGAATCTGAATCAGGCACCTGGCCATTTTTCACAAATAATTCCTACGACCATACACTCCAATTTAAAACTAATTAACATCATTTGTCCTCAAAACTAGGATGGAAAATTGTGTATGTACAGATGATAACAAAAGCCATGGATGCAATCATCATACTGGTATGCAACCAAAGGCACTAATTGTGTAACCTTAGCCACAATTAATGCAATCATAGTTTTTAGTCTAACCTTCCTAAATAGTGGGGTCCACAGTCGAACATTGTGCAATCATATGGTGAGATTTTCCTGAACGATGAGAAATGAGCCTGCTATATTCCCACCCACATCTGGAAAAGATTCACATCCAGCAAGAGGCCTCACCTTGCCTTTTGGGTCCACGTCAATGGGGTATTTCAAGAGGTGTCCATTCATTTGTGTTATCTCGTCAGCTGCAAATTGTTGCCAGTTCAGTTCCCCATGATCTCTAACCCGTCTTACGCATTGGAGGCTTTCTGGATGGGTGAAACATTCCTCCAGAGCTCCGATGTGCTCTGCCCACAGTGACATCCTATAGCCATAGATCTACAAGCAAACAACCAATTCAGTTTAGATTACTGAGTAATGATTAGTTGATCACGGCACCTCAATGGATGGTAAGTTACTCAACCCAGGACATGTGCCCACATGTATGCAACATCTGAGCTATGGAAAAGGTGGGCCCACCATAAGGATCATTAAAGAAAAACAATAGGCTAGCCCAATCAACAGGCAGGCCACTGATAGGCTGAATTAGATCATTGAAAGTTCTGACCTAAATCATCCATTGTTTTCATAAAGGGTGGCCTGCTTGATCGTTGGGCTGCTCGATTTTTTATGCCCTGTGATCCTCAAAGTGGGGTCCACTTTTGCACTGAATGGACATTGTACACACCTGACTCATCAACAAGCATGTTGGGGATTGACGATAATTTATCATCCGTTGAAGTTTTATGTGATCATTCCTCAAGGATAATCACTTTAAAACTAATCCATAGGAACCAGTCATTTCGATAATTCGACTATACACCATGGTTGGAATTCAATCATTAAAATCGTAACTTCTCACCTGCCCATGTGGCCTAGACTGTTTCTGTGCCCATGTGTGGTGGGGTTGGTATGCTCCCATTGCAATTTCAGTGTCTCTGGTGCCTTCCAAGGACCGTTGATTGATGTTAGCTGATCCTAGTATCACGTACTCATCATCCACTATCATTCCTTTAGAATGAACATAAATCATGAAGCGTCGATTCTTCTGTGTAAGTTCCTTGAGTACCAACATAGAGCAAAATTGTGTCAACTGAACGAAGAAAAAAATGCATTTGCATGACTCACGACAATGGGTTACACTTGTAGACAAGAACAAGATTTGATTTAGAAAAATCAGCAAGTAGGAACAATAAATCCAAAGTGAGAGCAGCAATACTCGGACGAATGATTTATTCAAATGGATGGTCATGAAAAGATTGCATCCTCAATGGAGGTCTACTAAGCCCACAAGCATGTAGAGCCCTGCCCATCTACATGCAAGCACCCAGGTGGGTCGATATATCAGATGTGCAAAATTGAGATTCCATCAGGTGGGCCATAATAATTAGACCTTCTGCTAAAAAATCATGTTGTTTCACTGCCTGCCATATATCAGCATAAAAGGCATACAACACAGTGGTAAAGGCATAAAGGTTGCAACATTAAAGAAAATCATGATTATAGTGAAGCAATGAAAGAATTGAATTTTAGGGAGAAGAAATTTACTTGAGGAGTGTTTGCAACAGTTGCACTTCCATTTGAAGCATTGTTTCCCTCCACAACCTCACGGTTGCCAAGGCAGAAGAAATTCAAGTAATCTCGTGGCTCATATGTTTTCTCAAGACCTGCCTCTTCTAGAGCCTTATAAACTACATCATACATCATTTGCATTGTTTTATTCTGCAGCAATCAACAAGAATTCCATGTAAGCAATGTTGAACTGAACCGTGAATACGAACTGCAAGATACATTTTCATTTCAATATACACAGAACGAGATGTCTCGACAGAGGAGATGAAAGCGGATGTTAGCTAATGTATGATAAAGGATTCCAAAAGGAAGGAATCATAGTCACGATTTTATTTTTTCGAAAGATTCATTAGCATTATGATGATCCCTTTTTTTTTATAATCCTATTACATGATGAATGGTCTATGCTGAACAAAATACAGATGGGGTGGTCTGTCTACGGTGTTCCAAAATGCATAATGTAAAAGGATCCCAACCTATCATGTGTGTGCAACATCCTTCTCATCCAATAGGTTGTCCCCACCACGAGGATCACATTGTGCAACATTAACCACCATCCATTCATCAGGTGTGTGACGCCATGTATAGCTGCTGATAAATGGAAAAATACCAGTGTGGTCTGCCTGATGAGTGGATGGGGCTGATATTAACACAAGGTGATCCTCAAGGTGGGGCCAACCTATTGCACATGTTAATGTTGCACACAAATGACATGTTGGAAGTTATTCACTAGGTGGACGGCAACTTAAATGTCTAGCTGGTTGGATGTGAGAATTTCTTATATATATGTGTGTGCGCACGCTCTGATGCTCTCAGAGCACTATAAGCTACAGTGCTCCTAGTTCCATTGGGACACTTACACAGTCTAATCGATTGATCTATACTGTTCATTAATTCAACATGCATTTCATGGGCTACAAAATAGACAGTCAGATGCAACTAGGAGCACTATAACTTACAGTGCTCAGAGAGCACTGGCGCATTGTATAAGGGTGCATTTGAATGTTCAGGTGAACTGAATTGCAAAAATTCAGATAAAATAAAGGAAACAACCAAAGTGAAAGTAGGATCATTTCATTTCATAATTGACAACCGCCTAATTGCAGTTCCATGCGTTTCAATTTCGTATTGATATAGATAATTCCAATTGTTATTATTGGGCTAGTCCCCTGTTATGACTTGGGAGGGGTTTGTCCCACTTTGGTCATTTTCACCTTATTAAATTGAATTATTTCAATTCGTATTAAATGAGGATTCAAATGAAGTTCAAAGGGATCAACCTAAAATACAAAAGTTTAGTTATCACTAGTTCCAAGTCAAGGAAAAAGGAAAGGCATCACCTATATTTATATATATGAAATTTTGATATTGTAGTTCAGTGTTTCTAGATTCCATTCATATGTTTCTTTCTATGGTCCAACACGGGGAAGTACAGAACACAGAAATATGAAGTCCTCGAGCAGATTCTAAAGAGAGATTACATTGAGTTAAGACATGGGTAAGTACACGAGAAGAGTGAAAGGTATTGAGTTTTACATTTTCTATGGGGACAGTTTACTCATTCTGCTTCTTACATTGCAACTTCAAGTTTCTACCATGGGGTTGTTAAAGATGTAGATGCCTGGAAGGGTTCCTTTCTCCTTTTTATTATTTAACATTGTTATGTTTTAGATGGGAAATTTTACTTAATGTTTCACCTCAAATCTTCTTCTCTTGTTGCACAACTTGAATACATATTACCCTTTTCTAGCTTCTTGCCACAGTTTGAACCAAAGCCATCATTCATTCCGATGTTATAGTTAAAGAGCCCTTTCAGAACATTTGTGAAAGAAATTACATGACTGGATTAGCAAGATACATGTTGATGTATGAAGCCTGCTGAAAGAACTATATCATGAACATGTAACACAATTCAAGATGCCAAATCAAAAACAGAATTCAAAGATAGGAGATGGGTAGCACCTGCCAGAAAAGAATCCTCTGTAGGGGAGCCTTTGTAGGAGCACCCTCGGGCCACATTGGAATAACTATGTAGGCTGAAAATCTCTCATTTGCTTTGATTTTACTAGCAATTTTAAGAGCAATTTCCATTGGAATTAGATTGTTGGCACCTACACAATTACCAAAATTCCTCTTGAGTCTTCTATAATTGAAAACTAGAAACATGACAATGTGCTAAAATTTAGTCAAAAGGTAGAAAATGCTAAACTAGTCATCTAGACAAAAGAATTTAAAGTTGCTAATAGTGGAAAAAGCAATCTTTAGTTACAGATATCCTCATATAAATACAGGAAAGAAAAACATATGCTAGAATGGAACACGTGAACAAAATACAGAGTGACACTTCAACATCAGGATGAAGTAACAGAAATTTTGCATTTTCAATTGCAAAATTTCCATCAAAATCGCGTATCACCATTAACCAACATTCCAAATTTCAAACTTCAATTGTAGGCTATCAAGAAGATAAGATTTACAGTCTCAAGAAAATGCACCATCTTGCCTTCCCAAGAGCAAGCATTAGGCATCACCTTGGATGATCTAATATGTATAATTTGATTAAGGACTGTATATATTTACAAACAGCACAATCAACAATAAGAAATGCCGTGAAAACAAGAAAATACCACTTAACAAACAGATAGTCTTTTCTATTTAGAAAATCAACTCCACATATGTTATAATGCACACCTAAGTCATTGTTTGAAGACCAATTATATGATGATCCAAGGAAGTATTGATTCTCCATATAGATGAAATGTTGTGCTGCTCGGATAGCCTTTACATAAGCTGAATGAATGCTCATATCAATCAATACATTTTTTCCGCAGACCAAGTTCTGTATCATTAAACATAGAAATTACGACATGAAAAATGTAGAAATCATAAAAAGTAAATAAGATGGGCAATTAAAAGGTTTTCTCTTACCCTACTAGTGGCATCTTTTGGGTCCTTTGGGAAGCCTTTCACTGAATTTGAATCAATCGAACGGAAAACCTGCACAAGTTGAGGAAGTGACCAAATGAATATAAACTCGTTTGAGAATTATGTGAAAGCAAACTCCACCAATTGATAAACATATTACTTACCTGCACATGCCAAGTATCTGGATCATCATCATTTGAGCATGGAGCATCATCCATCCCAATGATGTCGGGAATCCTGTCAATCTTGAGCAATGCATCATCATATGATGACCTCGTCAGTTTTTCAATTCCACGGGGTTTTGAAGCCTTAGCCCACCGCTCCTCAAAGTTGGTGAGGACATCATATGCCGCTGGGCCATCAATCTTGCAATGAAGATCATGCCATGGTTCTCTAGGACAACCAAGAGTCGGCCCCTATTTTGATGCAGGACATGAAAATTAAATATGATATGCAAGATTTCAGGCTTTAGATCATACTAATTTTAAAACAATCACAAAAAATTCCACATCCCACATAAAAGTCAAGCATTCAACAAGGGGAATCTATGCGGGTCCAAACCTACACATGTTAAGGCTAGATCAATTAAAAATTATAGACTAAACAATGCTAAAAGGAGAGTAAATTCATCCACACATGCAAAGGATTACTTCTCAATCTAAGGGATTCACATGTTTCAAATGGGGAAAACCTAAGGTTTGCAAAAGTAAAATAGGACTTAGAATTTAAGATTATCTAGGGTTAGGGTTAGGAAAATAAGGCAAGAGAGGAGTGAAATAGAAGAGAGAAACAAACCCAAGATGATCCACACATGTAGACAGCGGCCCGGGCCTGACGGCCGTGCATGGGATCCTGCCCGCACATGTGTGTGGCCAACGAATCTGAAATCAGCCAATTAGGTACTGGTCGACCAAGGGAGGTCCACCTTCACCCCAAGTTTCACGCCAATCGGATGTCTGGTTTATGCACGATGCTCCGCCGAAGTTTCAGCCCTCCTGTAAGGCCAGGTTCTGGAAATCTGTTGTAGGGGAAAGATTAGCTGCAAACGTGTGTGTATTTGACGAGGGGATGGTTGTAGGAGATGAGGAATATGGATGGTAGGAAATGAGGGCGATTTGGGATGAATGTGGCTTCGTACCACAGTAGTTAGCTTAGGCTTCATAACTCAGAGAGAAGCAGGAAAACACAAGAATTTTATTCAATCTTCAATCAGAAAAAGACTACAAGGTGTGCCTATTTATAATAAAATCATATACCTCAAAACTCGCGTTATGTGTGCACCCTATTACTTGGAGACAAAGTAATAAAAAATAACAACTAATCAAAGCAATCTAAATCGTCTATGATATTTCCAATAACAATAATAAGCAAAACTCAAAGTACTAGATCGTTTAGAATAGTGGGCCACGATCATGAGAACCCATGGTGGGATTCACATGATGATCGGGTCCACTCCAAGGAACCAAAATGCAATCCTCTAACTAGGGGGTCCTCCCCGGAGGTCGTCATCGATCCAGATTGATGGTGGGGCCCTCCTCCTTACGTATGTGCATAGTGGGGCGTGCATGTGCGCGAGATGTCCCCGTCAATTCTCCCCAGCTGTGAAGGTTTCGCCACCGGCGAAACAAAACTCCCGAACCACTTCGAGATGTCAGGATCAAGTCTCTAAAGCTCTTCCTCAGCAAGCCACGTACTGTCTAAAGCTGGGCGTGACTTCCACTTAACCAAAACTTTTGAAATCCGCCGTCCGACGTCGATATTATCTGATGGTCCAGAATATCCTCTCTCCTCTCTGGGTGTGAGAACTGTAGGTATGGGAGGTAGAGGCTAAGAAGATGGGTCGGGAGGGGGGCCATGGATCAAGGGAAAGGTCTGGGGAATCAGGATGGTTAGGTGAAAGGTCGACAATGTATCAGTGGTCCCCTGAAATGTAATTAGATCCTCCACATTGAATGTGAAACTAATTCCCATGGAAGGTGGAAGATCTACCACATATGCATTGAGACCGTTTCGTTTTATAATTTTGAATGGTCTAGTGCTATGCGCGTGTAATTTACAAACAACTCCCTGAGGGTACCGCTCTGACCTGATGTGGACCATCACAGAGTCCCCTACATTGAATGACTTAAATCATTTATGTTGGTCTGCAAAAATTTTATAATGTTCATTATAGTAGTAATCTGTCACCTGATTTTTTGATGCAATGAGTGAATGTGATGTGCGAAAGACTCTGCAAACTCTGATAGCCTATAGGACAGTGACATAAGGACAAGATCAATAAGTTTTCTAGGTTTATAACCAGTAACGACTTCAAAAGGACTTAGACCTGTGGACCCATAGACAGAACTATTAAACGTAAACTCGGTTATAGGTAGTACGGTGTCCCACGTCCTCGTGTGCTGTATATCCCTCATAGGGGGAAATTTATTCAGTAGATCATCAGGAAAGACATCACGAAACTCATCCACTACCAGAATGGCCTCAGTGGGTAACTTTACACTAGCCTCTGGTGCACTCTCTCTAGCCACAAGGTCATACATGTCCTACCAATCAAAATAGTGGTCTATGTCTACCAACCAATCTAGAAAAGCTTTAGGGTCCAAGTGGCCATCAAACGTGGGGTCATCTACTCTAACTCCTTTGAGAAGTTGCGCATCGAGGTCATAGTGGTCTCAATGTCCCTCACGGGGTGGGTGCACGGGTGCGCACCCATAACCGATTCCTTGGACACCTCCATTCCTTGGTCTATCCTCCTGACCACCTGCTTGAGATTGGGCATCTTCCCCAATGGTGGGGTTTGCTCTGGCGGAGGTCTCTAGTTGAGTAATACGCACATCAAGTTGTTCAAAGCATTGATCAATACGTTATTCCAAGCGCTTACCCAAAGAATCAAACTGATGGGTCATTTTGTTCATTGACTCTTGCAATTACTTCATGTTTAGTGTAGTGTGCAAGCCAAAACCACGACCCGTACGTGTGGGCATATAACTACTAACTCAACTTAAAGACCCTCTATACAACTATATGCGTCTAAATGGGACTAAGTGATCCTATAGGACTCTATATGAGGAAAACTACGCAACGCTCTTAAAATTCTACCAACATAATGTTGAGGGTCAAATATTGCATATTAGACCCCAGTTATTACCTGATTTTACGAGCATGATATCGTTTAATGCCTTATTTTAATCGTGTTTGTGATGCAAGGTGTATTTAGGAGCCTGGACTAAAAAAGGGTATTAAAAGCATGGATTGAACACTCATAAATCACTAAGGCAAGGGAAGACTCTAGGGGACCGTGATCGAAGAATTTATACGCCCAAGATTCAAGAAAATCCAGTATTTCACGCTAAAGGGGCCTGCAATTCGTCCAGAATGCAAGATCACAGGGTTCCCACCATCCGTTCGGTTCGAAACTTGATATCTACCCTGATGACCATAAATTAACCGTACATGTCGAATTTTAGTCATTGGACCCTTGTAAAAGTGGGCCAACGGACAAATCAGCCCATGAATCTCTGATTTGGGGCCCACCTGATATCTGGATATGCTTCAATTTTGGTCCTAACCATTTAAATGAGATGAGAAAAGAGACGGACGGAGCGGATCTCTCATACACATCACTAGTGGGCCCCACTCATCGCCTAGTTTGACGATCCGAACCGTCCATATGCTCTGAAGGGTGGCCAAAACCCTAGCAAAGCTTTCCTTTTTGGCCCGTGCACGCGATCACAGGATTTCCACCGTCAAACATAGGATGAACGGTAGCTTGAGTTGATTCAGTGGGTCACGCCAGAACCTACCAAAACCACCCCTTTCCGACTGATTTTTTACCAGGAATCCAATGAATGGGGTGGATTTTCTCATAAACATCACTATGGGGCCCACCGACCTTCGCAGCATAAGAACGTCCGCAAAGGACGTGCGTCCGTAAAAACCGACCGCAGTGGGCCACTATGCGATCAAGGGGGTGATCGGATCGATGATCCAAACCGTCCAGCAGATGCAGAGGGGGGTCCCGACCCCGTCCATGAAGCCAGATCAGAAATCCGGGACCATCAACCACCACAATTCCGAACCAACGCAAGTCGGTTTCCAAGTTTTCACCTATGCAAGCGAATTGCGTATTCCCAGCTGCGTAAACAGTTATCCACCTCTCCACACACCGACTCCACCTCTCAAGCCATTGACTGCAACACATATGTAAAGGAGAGGAGAAGAGAAGGAAGAAATCATTTAAGCCTTGGACGTGGGTGCACACAAGAGAGAGAGAAAGGGAGAGTAGAATTGTTGTTTTCTTTACTGTTTTTCTTATGATTTTTGATAGAGCTAGCCTAATCATGTCAGGCTAAACCACTTAGATAGGGTTAAGAGGTGAAGCTTGTGGCGTGATGGGTAGTACTCTACGGCTTGGATTCATGTTTATGAACTGATATTGACTCTAGTTTGATTATAAGGAATGCCTCTAGTTTTTAATGGTTTGTTGTGACTGAAATTACAATAGATCTGCGATGACTTTAATTATTTCATTTCCATTA
The DNA here is from genome assembly GCA_021015155.1 of Magnolia officinalis. Classification (NCBI taxonomy): domain Eukaryota; kingdom Viridiplantae; phylum Streptophyta; class Magnoliopsida; order Magnoliales; family Magnoliaceae; genus Magnolia; species Magnolia officinalis. The sequence goes on from JAJHSJ010000001.1 coordinate 119,666,148, forward strand.
TTTTGATTATAAAGTTAGGAAGCCCTATTGTTCATCATTACCCCTTGGACATGGTTGGATGATGGAATCCTTCCTAACATTCATACATCTTTCTGATTGGTTGTGGATTGGTTTAATTCTGTTGTTTACTTTGTCTCATGGGCATGGTTTTGTGATAGAATCAACTCTAATTCTCATACCTCTTATCCATTGAAAACTAGATCAAAGGAAGTTCAAATTGAGTTTTAGTGATATATCTTCCAACTGGATGAAGATAGGACTCGAAGTCCAGTTGAGTTCATGAATCAAGTGTAGATCTCCCTGATCTCTACAAGTGGATCCTCTGAATCCCTATTTTCCCACCTTTGAATTCGACAAGTTTTAGAGTAATATTTCACAATTATTCCCACATATTCATTTGATTTAGATTTTATCTTCGCCTGGTTCTAAGTTCTAGTTGCTTTCAGATTACGTACAAGGTTCAGTCCCTGTGGATTCGACCTCGATCTTACCAAGATTATTACTACATCACAACCCTATACTTGGTGTGTGAACACATAATTGTCCAAACAGTTTGTTAACAGAAAATTTAGCAATGAAAATTGGGGAATTTCTGACAATAGAAAATTCAGTTGTCTATGTTGTGAATGAGGGCTCTTAAACAACCCTATATGATGAAATTTAATGCAAAATAAACGCGAGTAGACTAAACCCTAAACATGCAATGCATTCCCTTATAAGAACTCTAGGCTTTGATACCAAATTTGATGCAGCACATGAAAACTAAATATGATATGCAAGATTTCAGGCTTTAAATCACACTAATTTTAAAACAATCACAAAAAATTCCATATCCCACATAAAAGTCAAGCATTCAACAAGGGGAATCTATGCGGGTCCAAGCCTACACATGTTAGGGCTAGATCAATTAAAAATTATAGACTAAACAATGCTCAAAGGAGAGTAAATTCATCCACACATGCAAAGGATTACTTCCCAATCCAAGGGATTCACATGTTTCAAATAGGAAAAACCTAGGGTTTGCAAAAGTGGAATAAGACTTGGAATTTAGGATTATCTAAGGTTAGGGTTAGGGAAATAAAGAGAGAGATGAATGAAATAAAAGAGAGAAACGAACCCAAGATGATCCACACGTGTGCGTGGGATCCTACCCATACATGTGTGGGGCCCACGAATCTGAAATCAGCCAACTAGGTGCTAGTCGACCAGGGAAGGTCCACCTTCACGCCAAGTTTCATACCGATCGGATGTCTGGTTTGTGCACAGTGCTCCGCCGAAATTTCAACCCTCCTGCAAGGCCAGATTCTAGAAATCTGTTGTATAAGAAAGATTAGCTGCAAACGTGGGTGGATTTGATGAGGGGATGGTTGTAGGAGATAAGGAATATGGATGGTAGGAGATGGGGGCGATTTGAGATGAATGTGGCTTCGCACCACGGTAGTTAGCGCTTCAAAGAATGAATGGTTTCGCACCCAATTAGGCTTCACAACTCAGAGAGGAGCAGGAAAACGCATAAATTTTATTCAATCTTCAACCAGAAAAAAAAAACTACAAGGAGTGTCTATTTATAATAAAATCCTATATCACAAAACTCGTGCCATGTGCGCACCTTATTACTTAGAGATAAAGTAATAAAAAATAACAAGTAATCAAAGCAATTTAAATCGTCCATAATATTATCAATAACAATAATAAACAAAACTTAAAGTACTAGATCGTTTGGAATAGTGGGCCATGATCATGAGAACCCATGGTGGGATTCACATGACGATCGGGACCACTACAAGGAACCAAAACGCAGTCCTCTAACTAGGAGGTTCTCCCTAGATGTCATTATCGATCCAGATCGATGGTGGGGCCCTCCTCCTCCTTGCGTACGTACGTAGGGGGGGCGTGCATGTACGCGAGATGTCCCCATCATATTTGGAGAGAGAATGAGATAGTAAAAACAATTAGGCAAATGGTTAAAACATTAACTGCCTCAACTTAGGATGTGTTTGGGTGCTTTATCAAATTGAATTGCAATTGACTAGTGCCACAAAGCAGAAATTACCAAATAATTATTTCCTCCTTGAGCATTCATATTGAGGGCAGGCTCCAAATTTTGGTCTAGAAATTATCGTAACTCCAATTCGTGGCCTCTTCCTCAAGGAAACGTCATTATTTTTTCCATTACCAGTCGATTAAATTGAATGCTCATGATTCCTTTTATTTGTGCATCGAAACACAACCTTGGTAAAATGTTTGACTGGCTGAAGTAGGTCCAACACGCAGGAAACAAAAAGTAAGAAAAGTAGGTAATTGTGACTCAAAATGGGCTCCCTGAAAACTATGGTTAGGTTTTTTGTATGGTGCTAGATTATCATTATTGACATCATACAAAATTAGAATAACCTAACTGCCTCCTTAGCATTTACTAGCAGTGACAATGTATACTGTAGCACTTTAATATTGACCTTTATCATCATTGTTATTGAGTTTAGCAAAAACATTAGATTGTACGGGCACCATGGGAATTATGATATAGAAAAGAAGAATAAAGTTTGAAACATTACCTGAAAGGTAGGGTTGTGATAGTCATCTTTATGCACCGTTTGCAAAGTCGTAAATATAGGATGCTTTGGGGTATCATACCGTCCATCGCATAAATCGAGTCCTCCAACAAATGCTATTATTTTTCTCTTGTAATAACCAGCATCAGAATCCACAATCACAGTTTTCTGATGATGGGTATAGATTGCTCCAACTTCCTGATTACCAATAGTTTAGGGAACCAAGTAAAAACCATGCTCTGCTATATGAATTGAAAGAAACTAGCTTGGCCACAGAAAAATACAATTAATGCAGAAGAACGACAGATGTTCAGTACAAAAGTAAATCCTTTTGAATCTTCTGATGTTTTAAGACTCAGGATGTTTGATAAGCTGGTACATAAATACACCTAAAAAAAAAGCAGCGAAACTAAATTATGGGTCGATGTAGCAACAAGGCCCCACCCCTGGGTTTTGTAAAGTCTAATTTATTGGTTTTGGTGTCGCCACTAGCAGTTTTCAAGGATGGCTATAATTCTTCTTCTTTTTCTTTTTCTTTTTTTTCTTTTTTTTCTTCCTCAAAATCAAAGAGAATAATCTTCATGATTTTGGGAAATTGACTCCAGCTTAGTCTCCACACCGATCTTCCAGATAAGGACCTAGGTTATGGTCTAGGAAAGGGTTAGGCACCCTACCTCACCTGCAAGGATATGGTCTCTACTTGAGAAGGACGAGATTCGGATGATCAAAATTTCAACAAATGGTTTACTCGTCATCAAGTCTTGTCCCAATTAATTGAGGTCAGCTACATGAATCCTGTTCTATTTGATTCATGATGAAAATTATGGCATAAGTTTGATGCTTGTCACCAACCCGATGCAACCCTCATTTATCTGGCTGGGGACTGGCAATGAGAGAATAAAATAAAATGAAATCTTGACTCTACATCAACAGAATGATATGGGCATATGGCGAATGAAATTTACAGGCACTTGGTTAAATCAGATCAAAAGGAGAAATGTCCATAATATCTCATTAGATATAGGTATGTAACCAAGCAACTATCCTCATGATTCCTATTCTTATCATACCTAATCATTATTTGCAAAATTATTACAAGGCAAAGAACTAAAGATTAGCAAAACAACAGTACTGAAAGAAGAAAAAAGGATAAAAAGGAGGTATGCTTAAAATGCATATATTGGTAGAACCACATCCATGGATCATTGACAAATGAATGAAATCCAATGGTAGCCTATATAATTCAACAAATTACAAGATTACATTCTATCTTTTATTGGTTTTGCCAACATTTCAAAGTATTTCGCATAATATACAGAAACACTCCACAACACTTCTAACCTTTCAAGCCCGCACATTTCAGTTTTCCACTCAACCTAGTTGACATCAGTTTGACTCCAAAGCATTCATGAAAATTCCATAGCACATCTAATATGAATCATGCATGAAAACAGTCAATTTAAAAGGATATTAAAAACAAAAACCTGTTGTTTTGCCACGCTGTGTTTCTTTCCCGCAAATCGGGGACAAAGCAACACTTGCACCGATGAATGCTTGAAAAACTGACGAGTCTCTTCATCGTGGGTTTCCATTATTCCACCCTGCGATTGTGAAATACCAGAGAAAACCTAGTGAGACCCACATATCAAGGCTCTCTAAAAGCTACTTTAAGTATGGATAAACCAGCAAGAAGACTTAACTTGTTTATGAGAATTTAAAGCAATGACAACCAAAATGAAAAAAAAAACATGTAAACATATGAAAGAAAAAGAACACCTCACTACCAAATCTTAGGCCAGTCCCTTCAAAGATCCAAATTGAAAACCATGAGGATTTGCCGACACATGCAAATGCATGGAATTCACATTCACAAACAAACAATGCAAGCATAGGCTTCCAAAGGCTAAACTAAATGATGTTATTTCCTTCAATATTGGTGAAAATTAGAGATACTAATGTTATGGATCATAAAAGACTTGATAGAAAAGTTCATAGATCGAAAACTCTTGCATCATAGTGTTCACACTATTGCATCATAATGCGCACCTAGATACTTCTGATTATCATTCGTTCTCTTGGGGCTTTTTTTTTAGACGCAAAAAAAAAAAATAAGCTCGTCTCATTTCATTAATCGTATTATGGATTCAAGATCATATTTCTTTTTGGTGAGGATTAAAAAAAATCTTGATTACTAACAATCACCATCTCTAATACATAAGTACACTTAACTAAAATAAGATAAACTCATTTTTAATTAAGTGGCAACCAAACAAGGCCTTATGGGTGTGTTCAGATGCACAACCAGATTGAATCATGAACAATTGGTTCAACTAAGATCATATAAAGAAATCGTATGGTACTTTTCAAAGTTCATAATTAGAAGTGTCCCAAAATATTAAGGCACGTTTGGATACCACCAAATAAGTTGCTTTTTCTACTTACAGCAGTAGATAAGTGACTTATTTTCGACAAGTAAGTTTGGTTTATGATTAGTCATAAGTAACTTTTTTACTTAAAAGTACATAATCACTTCAACTAATTTTTTTTTTATCTTTTCTACTTTTCATAAGTTGCTGAATAAAGGCGTCAGGAGAGGCAAAAGAGAGAAGTTGATAAGTATGTTGTTCGCCAAACATATATACTTATCTTCTTAATAAGTAGAAACTAAGATAAGCTACTTGTGTAATAAGTAGCTTATCTTAAGCAACTTACGATCCAAACTCCCCCTAAGTGACATGTCCAACCAAAAACTAGCGCAATTGCCATTTGGAGCCTGGCACCTAAATCTGGATACTGCGGATGGTAAGTTTGTTACTTTCACTTTATTGAACTAATTATTGCAATTCAATTCAAAAGTGCATCCAAACACAGCCCTATTGACCAAAAGTGGTTAGAAGCAAGAGATGCAGAGCAGCTCAGTAGTCGAAATGAACCAAAAAATTCACATGCTGCCAAATGAAAATAGGAAGCCTTCCATGAATTTAGACACAAGAAATGGAGAGACAATCAGCAGTCGAAATGAACCACAAAATTCATGTGCTACCAAATGAAAAAAGGAAGCCTTGTCTATCCAATTCATGCATAAAATCTCTCCAATGCATCACTTATCATCAAACATTTAATAATCAAAATTTGAGAAAATAAATGAGTGGAAACAGAACACATCGACAAATCCAAAACCAAACAGGGCTCATCGCCTTACCGTCTGAAGAACCCAAAGTTTCTTTGAAGTTGGATCATCCCACACAAGAAGCAAAACTCTCACACCTTCTTGCGACTTGGCCTTAAGAAGATCCCCCAAAGTGACATCCGAGCCAGGACCCCCATCGCGGACCAGTGTCACCTTGTGGTAAATGGACCACCCTGTTATGTAAATCAAACGTTGGGCTTGTTTTATCGCATTGAAGATGTCTCGCCAGCACTTCCCATGCTCATAGTGCATTCCTCGATCAAGCTCCAGATCTGGAAGGCACCCATCGGGGACATGCGCATCCTGATAAAGAGTAACTCTCCCACCTCTCCTCAGAGGGAAATACGTGCCCGGTACCCCACAATAATCGGGACCGGGCCCAACTCCATGAAGATACATGTCCTGTTTCTCAGTCGGGATGTACTGAATCGAAAGCTTCAAGGATGCTTCTTTCTTTAAAGGCTTCCCACCCGAATTGAGGACAGGAAAGGATCCCTCGATTTTCTCTCCTGAGTAGATCTCTTCTGCTGGGATCGAAACGAACCCTATATGCTGGGACCCCAACACATCATTATCCTTGATAATGAACTTCACATCCTCAGTGTAATGCGCAACTGGCACTAAGAAATGCTGCATCCAAACAGGATTCTCGTTGTTCTCGGTAACGTACGTCTGGCCAACTGTAGCTCCTGATACCAAGATCGACACATACGGGTCGCTCGTGTCGCTTGTTATCTTATGACCCGAGCTGCCGTCGATCTTGCTGCTGACCAGAACTTTCCCAAACATGTCGTTTATCTTGTTAGAGAACCCATCCATGTTCGTAAGGTTCTTGGCTTCGAAGATCCAGACGTCTAGACTTCCATGTAACAGACGTACCTTCAGAGAAACTCTCGGTCTCAGGACTGGCACGCCTGGCTGGCCATGGCCATGCCAAGAAGCATTGGAGGAAAACATATGTTTGATGTGTCCGGACATGGGATGCAACCACGGCGATCAATGGGGCAGACTGCAGCGGGCTATGATCTGATGAGAGAGCAGTCACTAAAGGATAGGCGGTGTGTAGCTGCAAAGGGCAAGATAGAGAGAAATCTATCTCCGTGTGGGGAACGAATGGCACGGGGCGACGGCGACCAGAGGGTGGAGATTGAATCTGTGGATGAGAATAAATGAGATGAATTATATACGTGTGAGGGTGGAAGATAGTTGGATTCGGCATATGGAAGAGGATGGCGATGGGGTAGGGGGCAGCGATGGTAATTTTCCATGGTTGACTGAGCAAAATATTCTTCATCTCTACCACGACGAGAGCAGGACAGTGTTTGGATTGGAAGGTTGTTGGAAATTCAATGGAGTTGAATTGCGTTTGGTGGCGATGAGGTTACCTTCAATACAGGAGACCGAGACTGGATTGAATAGTCTCCCGCTTGTTAGATGAGTTGGTGGAGCGTATGGCGTCCGTTTCAAAGAGAAAAGTCGGCGTGTATTACCGTTGGAGTCGTTAGAAGGGTCAAGCGCGTGGAGAAGAACGGAAAGCAGGTAGAGAGCCCGCTCAGATCAACGGTTACGATCAGCAGTCATGACCTAAAATGAGCTGGAAAATGGATAGACGGCGTGGATATAAAACACATACATCACGGTGTGCCCCACATCCCCCAACACATCACCGCACCCTCGCTGGTGGTGGACTGGTAGGAGCAACACCACCTAATCCGCGTCATCCAGGCTCCGTGGGGATGTAAAATCCACTCCGTCCATCAGGTGAGAATCCTTATGGTCAACGCACGTATAAGAGATCAGCCTGATTAAACAAATCAAGGAGCCATACCAACAGGAACGATGGAAATTGCGCATAAAACCTCTCACGGTCTTGCCCGCTCAAGGCTTTTTTTTTTTTTTCTTTCTTTCTTTTTATCAGTATTTATCTTCATATCAACGGTTTGATGAAAGATACAAAACATAGTGGGCCCATACAGAAACCTATGGTTGACGTCCCATCTCCATTGTTCTCTGATGCGTGGCCCATCTGAGTTTTCTATAAGGCTGATTTTTGGTCGTAGGGCGTAGCATTGAAGAGCACACCTGATGAACAGAGTGGATGCTAGACAGGAAACATGGTGGGCCCACAGAGGTCAGGTGTTTTACACAGAGTGGTGCAGACAATTTGGGTCTGGCGAAAGCAGACTTGTGAAGGTTTACACGTGAACACGTATGAGATTCCATGGCATGTTCTAGGTGCAGCTCAACACGAAGAATCCAAGACGCAGAATCCAGGTGGGTCGCGTGTGTTTGTTGAACCACCCGTTCTCTTCGGATATGCATGGGTGGCCTGATGAATGGATTGACCTGATTTACCGCCTTGGGTATGTTTGCCGCTGGACCCATATCAGTTACTGGCACTGATGTCGCACATGCGTGACATTTACTGCGACTCAGCTCTTTGAACGATCCCCAGCGAATCTCAATGCACATCTCCCGTTTAAATGCCTGATGAGTGATGCACCTATCCTGAATCCAGACCCTAAAAATCAGGAAGCGGATTGGCTTGTGTACCGCACACCACCTACCTGGCTGGTGTGGTACTTGTGGTGCGACTTAGATGGAGGTGTACACGAGTCGATCCGACTCGAGCTTGGCACAGCTCAACTCAGCTCGGGCACTAGCTCACCTCATTTCGAACTTGGCTCAGTTCAATCCTCGAGCCTGGCTAGCCAACTCAACTCGGGCTAATTCGTGGCCATTTCACTCGCGCAACATTTTTAAATCTATCATATTGTTTTTTGCTCAAGCCTCGCGAAGAGCTCACCAAATATATGAACAACTCGATATAATACAAACTTCATTACGAGACTCACCTAACAACAGTGCACCACCCAGGACAGTGGTGTATCGTACACCAGCCAATCCACTTATACCATAGCGTGGGTACATGTCGTGCAAAGAACTGCGCCTACTTTCCTCATGCTCCAAGTTGTACAAACGGTTCAAAGTAGAGCAAAGTTACATGGGCTTATAATGATATATTTATTATATCCACACGGTTTGAGGAGAATATTTTAGATTTTAATCCCAAAAATGAGTGATATCCAAAGCTCAAGTGGACCACACCATAATAGAAGTGGAATAATAATTTCTAATATTAAAACATTCATAAGGCCCATCGGAATGTTTATTTTCCATCCAATAGGATCATAAGGTCACACAGACTTGGATTTAAGGAAAAACAAATATCATATTGATCCAAAAATTTATGACCTCCTTAAGGGTTTCAATTATAAACGTTCAATAATCCCTCACTGCTTTTTATAGTGTGGTCCACTTTATCTTTGGATCTGTCTTATTTTTTAGCTCAAGCCTTACGATGAGTTTGTCAAGTGGACAGGCTGTTTGGACATAACTCATACCCCATGATGAGACTCATAAAACTTGGTGACATCAACACCATAGATAAAACATATACATCATGATGTACCATAGAGCTTTTTCAACAGGGGTCCTTACTCTTGCTCCGGTGGAAATAGGTGGTGAAATTCCACCAGCGTGAGTGTGTGGTTGTGTGCGTGTAAAAAAGAAAAACAAAAAAAAAAATTGAACTTTTTCAACGGGGAAATCACTGACGTGGTACGGGAGGGGTCACTTCCAAAACCAGCGGCGGTCTTGGTCCCCATTGGGTGGATCAAACCCAGTTGTCCGAACCCAAAGTCACACCCTAACTATAACTGGGGAGTTAATATAGTAGATTTAGAAGAATTGGAATATTGTAGACTCATCTCTCCTGCATTTCAATTGGTAGGGTGATGTGTCAATCCAGGTGATGTAGAACGTGTCACAGATACGTTCCTAGCATGGTTGGGACAAAAGAAGATGGATTGTAAATTGACCATAACTTTTGATCCGGGTATCGTTATGGGGCGCACAACCTATCAATCTTTACTGAAACGGGCCATCCGAGGTGAACCGACCCACAAAGTGGGTCGCATCTGTCCGTTTCATCAGAAAACGCGCGCTTTTAGCTCAAAAACGAATATTTAGGAAAATTTTACTATTTTTAGTAATTCCGAATTTTAAATATTTTTTAGAGTTTTAGATTTTCTTTCCTTATAGAAATAAGTTTTAGTTATACTAGGACTCTTCTAGAGAAAGTTTATTTGCAATTTTTTATTTTTTAGAAATTAGGCTTTAGAAGAGTTTTATTAGAATTAGGATTTTTATTAGAGTTAGAATTTTGCTATTTTTGGTAATTACGAATTTTAGTTTATTTATTTTTCTATATTAATGGTGTAAGGAGACACATTAAAAAAAAAAAATTATCAATGATTCATTAATCTATTTCGAATTTATTTAGAATTTATTTCTATTTTCTGCTCTCTTTTCTCGTGGATTCGAGAAGTCTCTGTGAGGAGTCCAGAGAAGTTCCGTGGATTCGGAATATTTATCCTCTTGAGGAAGACGGTGCTCGACCTCACGTCCTCCCCTGCGTCAGTTTGGTATCAGAGCGAGGTTTCTCCTCGAATCGATGGCTTCTAACGACGGGTCGGGCAACAATCCTATGGGCGGTGCTCCAGGGAATTTACCTTTAACGGCGGCAACTTTTGAAGTAGCACAACAAGAGAATCGGCAAGCCATGCAAGGGCTGCAGGCTTCCATCGACAGCATAGCAGATCTCTTGGCAGAAAACCTAAGGCAACTCCGTATTCATGGTGGTGATCCACCACCAACAATTGCTGGAATTCGTAATTATACTGATCGTAGGGCGATGCTATCAATGAACCACAGGATGATTCAAGAATTTAAGATGAAAGTCGATCTTCCTAATTTTAATGGCCAACTCTACTTTCAAGACTTCCTCGATTGGTTGCTTGAAGTCGAACGTTTCTTCGACTACATGAACATCGTAGAAGAGAAGAAAGTGAAACTCGTGGCCTACAAGTTGACGGGCAGAGCTTCAGATTGGTGAGAACAACTTCAACTCGAGCGAATGAGACAGATGAAGGCGCCAATCCGCACGTGGTCGCGGATGAAGAAGTTATTGTGTATGCGATTTCTCCCTCGAGATTACAATCAGGTATTATTCCAACAAAATCAAAATTATTATCAGGATAGTCGATCAGTAAAAGGTTATAGTCCAGAAAAATTCTCCTATTATTCCAGAAAAAGATTGGTCCGCGAGAAACGACTTCATCAAAACGGAGTTGCAACAGACCACAGGATTCATCGGTGGCGAACATGTGACCTCTATAGGAATGGAGAACCAACCCAAGACTTCTAAAGTGGAGGGACAATATCTCATCACTGAACAGGCCTTTGTTAAACAATATGAGGAAACGGAAAATATATATCCATTAGTTGAAAAGAAAAAATATGTGGAGCCTGTGAATATCTTAGAGGATTTGGAACCAGTATCGCAGGAGTTCAAGAGGGTTGTGCTCGATGAACTCTCTAATAAATTACCTCCCATACGAGATATACAAAATCACGTTGATCCCGTCTCAGGGGCAAGTCCGCCTAATTGCCCACATTATCAGAAAAAATATGAGATCTTGAAGGCAGATGTGAAGGAACTAATCGATATTAGTCAAGTCAAGGAAAGCATGAGTACATATATTGTGTCAACTCAAGAGCTTAATGCCAAGTACATAAAAAGAGCTAATGAACATCGACGTCAGAAGTTATCTCAGACTCATGTGCCAAGTCTCTTGCGTAACTCGAGGACGAGTTTTTTTTCAAGTGGAGGAGTCTGATGTAGAACGTGTCACAGATACGTTCCTAGCATGGTTGGGCCAAAAGAAGATGGATCGTAAATTGACCATAACTTTTGATCCGGGTATCGTTATGGGGCGCACAACCTATCAATCTTTACTGAAACGGGCCATCCGAGGTGAACCGACCCACAAAGTGGGTCGCATCTGTCCGTTTCATCAGAAAACGCGCGCTTTTAGCTCAAAAACGAATATTTAGGAAAATTTTACTATTTTTAGTAATTCCGAATTTTAAATATTTTTTAGAGTTTTAGATTTTCTTTCCTTATAGAAATAAGTTTTAGTTATACTAGGACTCTTCTAGAGAAAGTTTATTTGCAATTTTTTATTTTTTAGAAATTAGGCTTTAGAAGAGTTTTATTAGAATTAGGATTTTTATTAGAGTTAGAATTTTGCTATTTTTGGTAATTACGAATTTTAGTTTATTTATTTTTCTATATTAATGGTGTAAGGAGACACATTAAAAAAAAAAAATTATCAATGATTAATTAAGCTATTTCGAATTTATTTAGAATTTATTTCTATTTTCTACTCTCTTTTCTTGTGGATTCGAGAAGTCTCTGTGAGGAGTCCAGAGAAGTTCCGTGGATTCGGAATAGTTATCCTCTTGAGGAAGACGGTGCTCGACCTCACGTCCTCCCCTGCGTCACCAGGCGTCATCTCTCCATCAAACAATGGCCAGATAAACGTGTTTATCAAGGGACTAACTATTAGACAATTCTTCCCACTATTCCACCAACCCTAAGTAATCCTCCCCACCATGAATTTGATTGGAGGGAGACGGGGAATGTTTTATTGTTACCTTAAACTTTTAAGACACGTGTGAGTTGCACGCGTTCAATTAAGTCAAGTGGCCCACCCTGTTTAATCAGTCAAACATTTATATCGGTAGCATTTGATTGCACAAGAATTCCTTGATTGGAATATTTCCTTTTATTTATTTGACACAAATTCAAAGGTGATGATTGTCTTATTTGAGACCCGGTCATCGACAGTGACATACAGCCAAAGTGCCCGAATTCTCGTTCATTCTCATTAGAGGAAGTGGATTGCGTCATCGGATTGGCTACTCCCCATGCCACCTGCCAATGGATGGTTGTCGGTGCTCCATGGGCCCATCATGATTTACTTGTTTCATCTATGCTATCCATCTATTTTTCTAGATCATTTTATAGTATGAGACCAAAAATGAGGTATATCCCAATCTCAAGTGGACCACATTACAGAAACAGTGTTGAAAGAATGTCGACCATTAAAAACTTTTTGGGGCCATAAAAGTTTTGGATCAACTTGATCTTTCTTTTCCCTTCATCTCGATCTGTATGACCTAATCAATAAATTGGATGTCAAATAAATAGTACAATGGGCCTTAGGAGGATTTTAATGGTGGTTATCCAATCACTATTGTTTTCCTGTGGTGTGGTCCACCTTAGATTTATATCCCTCTTATTTTATATATTTTTAGATAAAGCCCTAAAATGATATGTAAAAAGGCTGGATGAAACACATGCATCATAGTTGGCCCACACAGAACCGACCAGCAGCCACCGGGCTGGTGGCAGGGGGAGTAGCCTATCCGTTTCCCCAACCTCCAACCGGTCGCACAATAAACCGTGTGGGCCCACCTTGATGAATATATTTTATATCCACGCTGCCCATCCAATTTTTCAGCTCATTTAAGGATGTTATTTCAAATTTTTAAGTAGATTTAAACCACGCCATTAAAAAAGGTGGTGAATGACCATTAAAAGCTTTTCATAGGCAACAAAAGTTTTGGATCAAGCTAATCTTTGCATTTTCCCTCCATACAGTTTTAGTTTACCTTATCAACGGATTAGATGGTAAATAAATACTACAGATCTTCTTAAAGTGGACCTTGGAAATTTTTTAATGGTGAGCCATTAATTATCACCGTTTGTTGTGGTGTGGTCCACCTGAGATTTGGATATGCTTAATTTTAGCAAGTATCGTGAAATACTGAAATGAGCCGTAAAAAAAGGATGTACAGAGTCGATACAGGCGAAGCGGATTGGCTGGTGTACGACACACCAGCTGCATAGCAGGTGTATTGACGTTAGCAAGATCTGTGGGTCCCATCATAAGGTATGTGTTATATCCAAACCGTCCATTCATTTGACGATCTCACTTAAGGAACGAAAAAATAAGACATATTTAAAGATCAGTTGGATCACACTGCAAAAAGCACTGGGGTTATTAAACGTCTACTATTAAAACCCTTTTGGGGGTCACGGAAGTTTCGGATGGATATGAAATTTGTTTATCCTCTTCATCCATATATTTGTGACCTTATTAACAGATTGGATGGAAAATAAACGTCATGGTGGGCCCTACTAAATTTTTAATGGTGAAAATCATTATCATGGCTGCTATTCTTGGTGTGGTCCTTTTGAGCTTGGATATAATTCATTTTTTTTCTAATGCTCTAAAATGATCTCGAAAAATGGATGAACGGTGTGGATATAATAAATACATCATTGTGATGCACATGTAACTTTGATCTCCTTTGAACCGTTACTATGAAGCGGAGCTCGACGAGCGTCCGCGCTCGTCTTCGCAAGACACGTATCTACAGCAGCTATATAGCTGCTGTGTGCGACACCAGCCAATCCGCCTCCTATTATGAAGGTGGGCCCTGCATGAGGGTAACCCTCACTCGGAAGCCGATTGCGTGCTGAGTAACTCATTAGCGTACTGAGAAAGCTCTGTGAGGTCCACCGTTATTTATTTATTTTTTTCACTCCATTAATACATGTTAACATATAATTTTAGAACTTTAGCTCAAAAAGGAAGAATATACAAAGGTCAAGTAGACCACACCACAGGAAACAGTGTGATTGAACCTCTACCATTGAAAATTTATTTTTGGCTACAGAAGTTTTGGATCAAGATGATGTTTGTGGTTTCTTTTCATCAATGTCTTTGTGATCTTATGAATAGTTTGGATGACAAATAAACCTTAATGTGGGCTCTAGGAAAGTTTCAACAGTGGAAATCATTATTCCACACTGTTTACTATAGAATGGTCCACTTGAGCTTTGGATTTACTTCAATTTTGGGATCAACCCCTAAAATTAGCAGGTAAAATGGATGGTCGGTGTGGATAAACCACATACATTCACAGTGGGCCCAACTGAGTTTACTCAGTACCATAAAAGCGTGCTGAGTAACTCAGTACGCAATCCGATTTCTCATTCACTAATCCGCACTCGACTGCATCTAACGGCCTGCTGGACGCTCTCCATCCAACACCGATCACAGGGCATCACGTGACATGCATCAGACAGACGTCACTTAAGCCGGCGCGGAGGGGCCACTGTGATGTATGTATTGTATCCATACGGTCGACTGTGCCTTAAAATGAGGCAGATCCAAGGTTCAAGTGAACCACCCCACAGGAAGAAGCGGTGCTAATGATCTATACCGTTGAAAGCTTTCTAGGGCTTACTGTGATGTTTATTTACCATACAACCCTGTTCATAAGGTCATATAGACCTGGATGAAGATAGAAAACAAATATCAGCTTGATACAAAACATTCCTGGCTTTCATAAGTTTTTCAACTATAATAATTTAATACCCATTTTGTGGTCTGCTTGAGCCTTGGATCTGTGTCATTTTTAATATTATAACTTAAAATGACATGGAAAAATGGATAGATGGTGTGGATAAAACAATACGGATGTACGGTGTGGATGTAATCACACACATCACAGTGGACCCCACAGAGAGGGTCCCACCCACCTAGGTGGATCCGGGGTCTCACCGAATCCGTTCCCCTAGTTAAGGGGCGTTGCCATGCACTCCCATGGATGTGCTCGGGTAGACAGTGGTTTGGTCAAGGGGTGAAAGTGGGCCGGGTTGATCAGGCCCGCAGTGAGTGAGACGGCCCGATTTTCTGGTCAGAAGATTTGAAAAAAGAGTTTTGATAGGATAGGGTGCCCATCCTTAATGCAGTATTGTTTGCATTTTATTTGACGATCTAAATCATTCATTTTCTGAATCTTGTTTCACATGGATTATTATTAGAAACATTTGCCAAGTAAATGATGTGTATGATGATGAGTATAAGACCATGAAGGTATTCACTTCAATGGCTTATGTTGTGGGTAAAAATAGACTGACCATATGTACAGATTCGAATTCTATGAAGTGCTTAAGGGGTTTCATAGGTCGGCCTCGGCCAAATGATCTGGGCCTCGGAGGTCGGCCTCGAAAAAGGAATACACTTACAATATATTGAGATAAGATCTGAACATGATCTGATAAAGGCGGCATATCAGCATAACTGTCCACCGCATGATTATAGGGTAACTGTCAACACTTGCACACGTCTCGCGTAACCGCTGAGGTTGTGCCTAAAATCACGGATTGTCCTGTTCTACCTGCACTATAAATAAATGACTCACCTATATGAAAAGGTATACAAAATTTCTCGCCCAAAAACCCCTCTACACGATTATACCCAGATTCCTATCTTGACTTTGGCATCGGAGGGTCCCCTGCTCTAGCCAAGGTCTCCTTTGTCTTCTTCGTGTGTAAGTGCGTGCTCGAAAGTTCAGGAGCTCGGTGAGGGTAGACCAAATTTTTGCATCAACATTTTGGCGTCGTCTATGGGAACAATATTAAAGCCGTTACCATCTCATTGAGATTCTACAATGGAAAAAGGAAGAAAGAGAGTTTTGGCCGCCATTGCTGTAACTACTCCTGCATCGGCGAAACAGTGTGCGGACCAAGGAGATCCACCTTCCCAACTCTAGGCTGATTCTACGCCTACAGGCCTTGCGCATCAATCCTGAAACCGAGGAGGTCCGCTCACCTCTCTGGAACATCAAGTCGAAGCATTGACCGGTAACATTAACCGAGTAATGCAGATTTTGGAGAGACAAAACCTACCTTCCGGCTAGGGAATAGATGCACAGGCAGCCACCGAGGTCTCTGCACCACCTCAGGCACCGGCCGATTTGCAGAGAACCAAGCAACATCCTCGGCAGTCGAGCCATGTGCCCTCCCACACCTCGAGAACTGTCGCGCCCACTGACTTGCATCACATGTTGGAGAAGAAGAGACGTGGAAAGGCTCTTGAGTTGGTAGCCAAGAATGAGGACCCCTGAAAGACAGAACTCGAATAACTGCGAGGTCAGATCGGCTATATCCACCAAGCCTACCAACCTCCGTCGAAGCTATGTTGGAGGAGACTAAGTCACCGTTTACCGACACCATTATGGGAGCCCAACTCCTGCCCAAATTCCAAATGCCGCAAATCACCCCCTACTCCGAATCTTGCGACTCAGCCGAGCATCTATAATCGTTCAAGGCATGGATGGAGCTCCACGGCACGTCGAACTCGGTTATGTGTCGAGCCTTCTCCTTGACTTTGTCGAAGAATTGCACGAAAGTGGTAAGGCAGCTGAAGCCGAGATCCATCAACTCCTTCACATAGCTCAGCAAAGTCTTCCTCACATAGTTCATCGGTGGAAGAGAAAGAAGAAAGAATCAGCTCATCTTCTCACGATCAAGCAGAGGGAGGACGAGCTGTTAAGAGACTACCTCATCCATTTCAATGTCAAAGCTGTCCAGGTTGACGATTATTCCGACCAGATAGCTCTGACTGCCATGGTAGCAGGCCTTAAACAAAGAAAGTTCATCTTCTCTATTGGTAAGAACATCTCGACTACCCTCGCTAACCTACTTAACCGAGCTCAAAAATATTCTAATGTCGATGAGCTCTTTAGTTCACAAAGAACCTGTCGAAGAGGAAACAACTCAACCGAGGATAAGAAGCGAAGGGAAAAGGGGGAGCATTTTGTCGTTAACGCCAAAAGAAAGAAAGAGGATGACCAAGATTGAGGCTAGCATACCAAGAAGTCGCTTCCATCGATACATTCCCTTAAACGCCAAGCCGGAGCAAGTACTGAAAGAAGTCGAGTTGAACAAGGAAACCCGATGACCGAGCTCATTAGCCAACTCCGTCCTCAACATCAAATACTGAGGGACGTATCGACTAGAAAACATGGGGGGCTCTTTCCTCGCCCATAGAATGCTGACCACTTAAAGATTTACTACTCCTAAGGACTCAAGAAGTCCTCCAACTAGGAGCGCGTCGACAAAGATGACCTCCCTTTAATAAAAATAAAAAATAAAAAGGAGAAAAGTCCTCTACAATATAAGAGCTTCCCTAGATCGGAAAAAATATCTCTTTTTCTACAATCCAAGCTACACGAACTACCTGGGACTTCCCTTAGTACAAAGGAAAAACAGTCATCACTAGTCATTCGACCCTTAAAGAAGATGTCAGACCACTAATACTACTTGGTCTGCACGATTTAGGACTTCCCTTAGTATAAGGGAAGAAAGTCATTCTACCGAGTGCTCAGCCGACCTTTGATCGACGACTGGGATTCCCCTCAATTGAAAGGAAGAAAAGTCTCTTCCACTCACTTTACTCAATCCTACATTTCGACCTCTCGACCTCTTCGGCCCAAGGCATCAGATAGGGTCAGTCCTCACTAACTTACTTCCCGAGCTCCTGAAGAATGCTCCGAAGTAGGGGGCTTCTGTTGTGGGTAAAAATGAATTTACCATATGTACGGCTTCGAATACTATGAAGTGTTTGAGGGGTCCCACAGGTCAGCCTCGACCAAAGACTTCGGCCTCAACCAAATGATCTAGGCCTCAGAGGTCGACCTCAACCAAAGACCTCGGCCTCAACCAAATGATCTGGGCCTTGGAGGTTGGCCTCAAAAAAAGAAATACACCTATAATATATTGAGATAACCCACAATCTGATAAGGGTGGCATATCAGCATAACCGTCCGCCACATGATTCTAAGGTAACTGTCAACACTTGCACACGTCTCGCGTAACCGCTGAGGTCATGCCTAAAATCACGGATTATCTTGCTTTACCTGCACTATAAATAGAGGACTCACTTACATGAAAAGGTACGCAAAATCTCTCGCCCAAAAACCCCTTTACATGACTAGACCCAGATTCTTAGCTCGACTTTGGCATCGAAGGGTCCCCTGCTCTAGCTAGGATCTCCTTTGTCTTCTTCCTGTGAAGGAGGTTGGAAGTTTAGGAGCTCAGTAAGGGTAGACCAAATTTTTGCATCAACGGCTTATATTCAAATTCGAAGAGTCAATTATCAAGATTGTTGGATGACCATGATGTCCAATGGCAAATGGCTGATTATGGTGATATAATCCTAGGAAATCTCATGATATATGACTTAATTCATTTCTAACATAAGAAGGATGAGAAAGAAATGAGAGAGAGGGAGAGTTAAAATTGGAGCTATGTCGCCACAGGCGATGGTGGAAGGTATTAGGCAATTGCACCTCATCCAGCCCGTCGATTGTCAATCAAGCCTCCTAATTCATAGGGTTCCATCTTTGTATTCTCCATATTCATTGTATCTTGTAACACTATGGATTCTTGCTGTACCCAATTAAAGGCAAATTATTCTTTATTCAGGCCATCTACTAATTTTTCTTTAACTGTAATTATTGTTTATGTCAACAACATTATCATTGTCAGCAATGATATCAGCTCAAATGCTCTAAAAGGCTTACATCACAATAGATTTAAAATAAAAGATATTGGTATTCTCAAGCATTTCTACGCATTGAGGTGGCTTGATTCCAACCTGACATTTATTTTTCAAAGAAAATATACTTTAGAAACCTAGAAGACACTTATTTTCTTAGAGCTCGTCCCACCACATTTTTCCTGGAGCAAAATTTGAAACTCACCAATTGCCATTGAAATCTACTTTTTGATCCAACTAGCTTTCGCCGTCTCAGAAGGGGAAGGAGAGAGAGAGACCGGGGATGATGGAGAGAGACGAATCATTTATTTCATTTATTTTTACTCGATTACATCCACGGGAGCAGACGATAATGCCCCCTCCCTTAACGAAAGGTGGGGTCCACATCAGACACACATCAAGTGGTGCGATACTGGATGGAGAGAGCCGAATCATTTATTTTTACTTCTAGTTGCATTGGGACACTTGTATGATCCATTCCATTGATCTAGACTGTTCATTAGGCCCAACACACAATTCATGGGCTACTATTCACACATCACCTTTCTGACAATGTTAAACATTTGATCAATAGCCTTTTTTAATATGTAAGGTCAAGATTGCTTATACAAACATATGACCAACCAATAATTTATTCTATTTGTTAGATTATAGATTGTTTATGATTCTAAAGAATCACTTTTGTTAGGTGATCCAAGCCTTCCCATCCATGACATGGAAAAAAGGTGGCTAGAACAAATAAGGCCAATTCAAGATCAGAAGGATGGGTAGAGATATATTGCAGAGATAGGTAGAAATTGTTGAAACGTCCAAACTAAAATGGACGGTTCAGATGCTGCAGTTTCATAGCATTTGAAACAGCCACAAATTTCACATTTTCCACGTGGTGTGGCTGGTGAGTTTCAAAACGTTTGAAACTGCTCTAGTTAATGCAGTTAATGGAGTAAGGGTATTGTAGTCATTTTACAATAGGTGCAAAAGCCTATAAAAGGCATACTATGTATCCGATCAGAGTAAGAGTGCAGCAACATTGAAAAACAAGTAAATAAAAAAAGTGTTTTTTTTAAAATATATCTTCGTAGTGTGTACGGTTCTAAGGCTTTGTAAAGCCGATAATTTGGTTTGTAAGCCAACAAATTGGTATCAGAGCAAGACGATCTCGTGGGACCAAGTATAGTTTGAAGGTTCAGAGCGTGTGATCAAGTTTTGCCACTGCTATATAAAAAAGAAAAAGAAAAAACTGTTGTTGATCCGTAGTGTGAACTAGTGATGGCGTCCTCGATCCAGCCGCAGATTCCAAAGTTATCTAAGGATAACTATGAAAACTGGTGCATCCAGATGAAAGCGCTATTCGGGTCGCAAGATCTATGGGAGATTGTTACGGATGGGTATGTAGAACCCACAACGGCAGAAGAACCTCTCTACACCGTTGATCAAAGGGCAGTTCTCAAAGATCAAAGAAAGAAGGACAAGAAGGCTCTGTTTCTTGTCTATCAAGGGTTGGATGAGTCCACCTTTGAACGGATCGCTGAAGCGACAACATGCAAGCAAGCATGGGAGATTCTTAGCACAATCTTCAAAGGAGTTGATCGTGTAAAGAAGGTTCGTCTCCAAACTTTTAGAGCCGAATTCGAGACCTCACACATGAAGGAAGGTGAGACCATTTCTGATTTTTTTTTCAAGGCTACTTGTTATTGTTAACAACTTGAAAAGAAATGGTGAAAAGATCGAAGATGTACGGGTTGTTGAAAAAGTACTTCGATCCCTCACAACCAAATTTGAACATGTGGTTGTTGCCATAGAAGAATCAAAGGACTTAGAAAATCTGTCCATTGAAGAATTGATGGGCTCGTTGCAAGTACATGAGCAACGAATGCAAAAGAATGCGGGTTCAATGCTTGAACATGCCTTAGAGTCTAAGTTGACTCTAATGAACAAAAGAATGGTCATACACAACGAGGGGGCCGTGGCACTAGCAATCGTGCAAGAGGCAGAGGGCGTGGATATTATCCAAGCCAATCACAAAATCAACAAAGGACTACCAATTTCCGTGGAAGAGGAAATGGTAGAGGTCGTTCCATGCGTGGTCGTGGAAATACAAAAAATATTCAATGTTACAATTGCAACAAGTTTGGCCATTATGCTTCAGACTGTTGGAGCAAACCAGTAGATCAAGATGAGCATTCTAATTATGCAGAAGCATCAAATCATGAAAAGAAGACTCAACACTTCTTCTTACACAAGAAGAAGCATGTGATCAACATGACGTGTGGTATCTTGACTCTGGTGCGAGTAACCACATGTGTGGCAAGAAGGAGTTGTTCGTGGAACTGGCAGAAGATGCTCGTGGCAATGTGAGTCTAGGAGACTCATCAAAAGTTCCTGTGAAAGGTAAAGGAAAAGTTAAAATCTATCAGAAGAATGGTGTGCCGAATTTTATCTCCAATGTGTATTACGTACCAAACATGAAAAGTAACATCCTCAGTATCGGCCAACTTCTTGAGAAGGGGTATGTCATACACATGGAAAACCATTCTCTCTCTATAAGAGATGCACACGAGAGACTTGTGGCTCAAGTCCAATGGCGAAGAATCGCATGTTTCCGCTCCATATTTACACAAAAGCTGAGAAATGCCTCTATGGACTCGTGAAGAATGATTCATGGAGATGGCATCTTCGCTTTGGGCATCTCCATTTCAGTGGCCTTAGACTCTTATCCTCATCAAGCATGGTGCATGGCTTGCCGGCTATTGAAATTCCAGAACATGTGTGTGAGGCGTGCACACTCGGAAAGCAACAAAGGAACTCCTTTCCGAGTGGAGTATCCCGAAGAGCAAGAGAACCATTGCAGTTGGTTCACACTGACATCTGTGGACCATTGGAGTCAATCTCTCTTGGAGGTAATAAATACTTTATTACCTTCATTGACGATTTCAGTAGAAAATTGTGGGTGTATGTAATCAAAGAAAAGTCTGCTGCTTTTACTATTTTTAAAAATTTTAAGGCCCTTGTTGAAAAAGAAAGTGGTCTTAAAATCAAAACTCTTAGATCTGACAGAGGTGGAGAGTACACCTCAAATGCCTTTCCAGAGTATTGCAGGGATCAAGGAATCAAGCAACAACACACTGCAGCCTATACGCCACAGCAGAATGGCATTGCGGAACGAAAGAACCGCACCATCCTCGACATGACAAGAACCATGCTCAAAGAGAAAGGCATGCCAAAAAGCTTCTGGGCAGAGGCAGTTGCATGTACTGCCTACTTGCTCAATCGGTGTCCAACCAAGAGCGTAAGAAACATGACACCACAGGAGGCATGGAGTGGCTACAAACCAAGCGTGGCGCACCTAAGGATCTTTGGGTGTGTCGCCTACGCTCAAGTTCCAAAGCAAGAAGAAAGAAGCTTGATGATCGTGGCGAGAAGTGCATCTTCATCGGCTACAGTGAAGTATCGAAAGCGTACAAGCTCTACAACCCACTAACCAATAAGGTGGTGGTAAGTAGAGATGTTGTATTCTGCGAGGAAGAAGCCTGGAAATGGAACGAGGAAGATTCAGCCAAAGAAAATCAAGTCGATGTTGAAGAACATGAAGAAGAGAAGCATGAGAACCAGGAGCAGACACCTGCAACACCCTCTTCGCCGAACCGTCTGCACGCAGAAGTCCAACAATACGTTCTATCTCATCTGGAAGTATTTCATCAAATCAAAATTCAGCCAGCACATCATCATCCAGTTCTCCTTCACCCTTGACTCCTATTAAAATGAGGAGCCTTAACGATATCTATGCCGAAACTGAGGAAGTAAATTTATTCTGCTTGTATGCGGACCATGAGCCTCTTACATTTGAGGATGCTGTAGAAGAAGAATGCTGGAGGACGGCTATGGAAGAAGAGATCCAGGCTATTGAGAAGAATAATACATGGGATCTAACTTTACTACCTCAAGGCCAAAGAACTATTGGCGTCAAATGGGTGTACAAGATCAAGCGAAATGCTGATGGTGAAATAGATCGCTACAGGCAAGGCTCGTAGCAAAGGGTTACAAACAGAAGTACGGGGTGGACTATGAAGAAATCTTCGCTCCTGTTGCTCGCCTTGACACTGTGAGGATGATTATCTCCCTTGCAGCCCATCACAGTTGGATGATTTACCAACTGGATGTGAAATCTGCATTCCTGAATGGAATTCTCGAAGAAGAGGTCTATGTTGACCAGCCTAAAGGTTTTGTTGTTCAAGGGGAGGAACACAAAGTGTATCGACTAAAGAAAGCTCTTTATGGGTTGAAGCAAGCTCCTCGTGCCTGGAATGCACGCATCGACAATTATCTTCAAGAGAACGGCTTCGCTCAATGTCCATATGAGCATGCTGTCTACATCAAGAAAAATGCTCATGGCGACATCCTCATAGCATGCCTATATGTTGATGATCTGCTGTTCACAGGAAATAATCAGGCGATGTTTGAAGAATTCAAGCATGCTATGTTCAATGAATTCGAGATGACTGATGGTGGATTGATGTCCTTCTTCTTGGGCATCGAAGTAAAACAACAAGTTGGCGGCATTTATATATCACAAAAAAGTATGCCAAGGAGTTGCTTAAAAAGTTCAAGATGGCAGACTGCAATGCCGTGAACACGCCTGTAGCAACAGGCCTGAAGCTGACAAAAGAAGGAGAAGGAAGAAGCATGGACTCGACTCTGTTCAAGAGTCTGATTGGAAGCTTAAGGTATCTCACAATCACAAGGCCGGATATTGTCTACAGTGTTGGGCTTCTAAGTAGGTACATGGAAGCGCCAAAAGAATCACACTGGCTAGCTGCAAAGAGAATCCTCAGGTACGTCAAAGGAACAATGGAATTCGGTCTTTTCTATCCATACGATGATGAAGTAATGTTGTATGGATACTCAGACAGTGATTGGGGAGGTGATCAAGATGAAAGGAAAAGCACCACTGGATATTATTCTATCTCGGGTCGACTGCTTTCACATGGAACTCAAAGAAGCAAAGTGTTGTTGCTTTGTCCACATGTGAAGCAGAGTATGTGGCAGCATCGTCCACAGTCTGTGAGGCGATTTGGTTGAGAAACTTGCTAAAGGAGCTGAAGCATCCGCAGGAAGAATCCATAGTCATATATGTGGATAACAAGTCGGCAATCGAGCTAGCCAAAAATCCGGTGCAGCATGGAAAGAGCAAGCACATCGATACTCGATACCATTTTCTCAGAGATCAAGTGAAGCAGAAAGTGGTGAAATTGGAGTACTGTCACACCACCGAACAGGTCGCAGACATATTCACCAAGGCATTACCGACTGATACATTCAGACGACTGAGGTCAATGCTTGGAATGAAGTCTGTTTTGGTTTGAAGGGAAGTGTTGAAACGTCCAAACCAAAATGGACGGTTCAGATGCTGCAGTTCCATAGCATTTGAAACAGCCACAAATTTCACATTTTCCACGTGGTGTGGCTGGTGAGTTTCAAAACGTTTGAAACTGCTCTAGTTAATGCAGTTAATGGAGTAAGGGTATTGTAGTCATTTTACAATAGGTGCAAAAGCTATAAAAGGCATACTATGTATCCGATCAGAGTAAGAGTGCAGCAACATTGAAAAACAAGTAAATAAAAAAAGTGTTTTTTTTAAAATATATCTTCGTAGTGTGTACGGTTCTAAGGCTTTGTAAAGCCGATAAATTTGGTTTGTAAAGCCAACAGAAATAACATGATATGCACAGTATATGTGAGCACTCCGATCATACAAGTGGGGCCCATTGTTCAGGGATCCAAACCATTGGCCTGTTA
The DNA here is from genome assembly GCA_021015155.1 of Magnolia officinalis. Lineage (NCBI taxonomy): Eukaryota > Viridiplantae > Streptophyta > Magnoliopsida > Magnoliales > Magnoliaceae > Magnolia > Magnolia officinalis. The sequence continues at coordinate 119,691,011 of JAJHSJ010000001.1, forward strand.
GGTTCCACTGTGAATGGACCATGGCCTAAAAATAATCTTGAGAAAATCTCAACCTTTCAATTTGCTGCCTGAAAGTAGACAGCAAAGAAGAGAAATGCAATGACAATCAACACTCAACTGAAAAAAAAAAAAGAAGCCAAAATAGATGGCCATCTTCCAATCTAAGTAGATTTCGAGGCCGCAGTCCATCCAAGTTTTTGTCATTCTGTCCTAAATCTAACAGTTGTGAGTCTTCGCATAAAGCACCGAAAATTTGGGCGCCTCCATGCAAAGTTTAAATATTAACAAACAAAAGGACGGTTGTTTCATGTAAAAAGCCAATAAAACGGGCTGCTCATACCAAAGGCCCTCAAAATATCATCAATGTATCTATATGTAAAGATTAAACCAATATTTACAGAGCTATTTACAAGTGTTTGGACACAGCTGTAATCCAACTTCACTTTATGAATGGCCATAAATCTGGACTACCCAAATAAGAAAACGAAGAACTATTTGTCAAGCACCTGTTTTACATGGCTTTAGACACAGCTGTAAGAGTATATGGGCATCAGTACAGTTGTGTGCACCGGTTCTCTTTATCATACATTGTACCAAAAATGTTATTTATGTGTACTCATACTATTTAAGGAAGAAATTCCAAGCCTCAGGTGGGCCATAAACTCAAGGATCACAAACAAGCAACTTGCCAATATTTTTCAACCTTTCATGTAGATGGCCAATGTTTGGATGGTTTGGATCATTCTGTTGGTACGGTTTTAGTGATGTAGCTGATAATTAAATTGTTTTCGAGTATCATCAGCATGCCATGTGTATGGTCGACACACGCATATATAGCAATACCTTTGTTTACTTGTGTGACTCTCCATGGGAGCCCAAAAAGGTATTTGACCCCATTTATTCCCAAATCTCTCCTCTTTCTCAAGATTTCAAATCAACCTCATTTACTCCGAATTCATTTCCTACTATGGAAAATCATAAGCAGATGCCAACTTTTTTATTGGGATAGTGCCATACTTGATCACACCTACAAGGCCCTTTTCATGCTTTTTGCTTGTGGTTTGACTCTGGATATGAAATCTTTTAACTTGGAATTACTACTAGCTAGTAACTTAGATTTTCACAATGGATTAGACCTTGTAGAATCTTTAGAAACTAGAGAATATGAGAATTCCCTACTTTGCAATGACTCCTTATCTACAACCTAGAAATTTGAGTAAAGGACTTCAATGATAGAGAAAGGTAGTGTTAGCCACCTATTCTACCCACACATAAGTGCAATCTCTACTTTATGGGATTTACAGATTTTAAGGGATTGATTAATTTATGACTTATGTATGCCTAGAAATGAAATGTACGTGAGTGTCTATTTTAGGATTAAGAGTGGGAGATCGACGCAGGCAATCTGCCAACATTCGTTTAGGGGTGAGAAAAATAATGAATGAATGATGAATGATGAGTGTCCAATTTAGAATTGGGAGTAAGAGATTAAACGCAAGTGATCTGTCGGCGCTCGTTTACCTGAAAGTGATGAGAAAAAAAATAAAAATAAATTATGATGAGTGTTCAACTCAAGATTGGGAGTGAGAGACCAAACGTAGGTGACCTGCAACCACCCATTTACCTAAGAGAGACGAGAAGAATGAGGAAACGGGATTAGACGATCCCGGATTTTTGATGTAACAGGATTCGAAAATTGCATAGTCATAGAGCATATGCTTAGAAAATGCTTATAAAAGCAAGGAGGTTGGAAGAGGAAGAAATGTTATGAACAACTATTAGTTGAATAAAATGCAGTAAATGATGCTATGTAAGATGACTAGAGTTGGGCATCGGACCGAGTCAGATCGGATTGGGTCCAACTCGACTTGATCCGGATTCTACATGGCCTGACCCGAACTCAATCCGATCCGGGACCGAGTCCGAGTCATCTAACTCGATCCGATCCAATGCACCACTAGCCTGACCCGAATCGAGTCCGACTCGGTCAGGAAAACCGAATCGGATCAGGTTGGGTACCGTTCGGATCGGAAGAGAGAAGTGGGTGATACAAACCGGAAGCAGATTGGCTAGTGGTGGTGTATTGACGTCAGCAAGTTCTTTTGGTCAAACTATGAGGTATATGTTATATCCAAACCATCCATCCATTTGGAGAGCTTGTCTTAAGGCATGAACCAAAAAATAAGACAGATCTAAAGATCAGTTAGACCACACTGCAAAAACAGTGAGGGATTGATCATTTACCATTGAAACTCTTTTTCATATCACAGAAGCTTCGGATCAATATGAAATTTGTTTTTCCACTTCATCCATGTATTTTTAACATTATTAACAGATTAGATGGAAAATAAACGTTATGGTGGGGCCAATGTAAGTTTGATCTCATTTGAGCCGTTCGTACAACTCGGAGCTCAAGGCGCGTATGCGCTCGTCTTCGCACGACACGTATCGACAACAGCTTGTCACCTGTGTAGCTTGCGTGTGGGACGCAAATTAGCTACTGACAGGTTGAGTAGCTAGACATGACCAAGTTCTGTGGGACCCGCCATGATATATGTATTGTATCTGCATCGTCCATTCATTTGGAGATATCAATTTAGGGTAAGAGCCAAAGAATGAGTCAGATCCAAAGCTCAAATGGACCCCCACCACAGAAAACAGTGGAGAGAGTGACACCCACCATTAGAATTTTCTAAGGCCCACAAAAGTTTTCGACCAAACTGAATTTTGTGTTTTCCCTTCTTTCATGTCTGTCTTAACTTGTGAACACGTTGGATCTCAGATAAACATCATAGTGGACCTTAGGAAGGTTTCAACGGTAGGATTCACTCTTCCCACTGTTTTCTGTGGTGGGGTCCACTCCAAATCTAGATCTGACTCATTCTTTGTCTCATGGCCTAGAATGATCTCTACAAATTGATGGACAGTGTGGATACAACACATACATCATGGTGGGTCCCACAGAACCTGGTGACGCCACTTCAGTAGGGAGTCTCGCTGGCTACTCAACCTATCACTTGTCATAGCTTGCGTGTGATACAAGAAACTAATTTGAAGTTTATCCAGGCAACACACGGTTGTATAGTTGGTATGATATGGTGTGAATGCATGTGAGCCCACCGTGAATGCATGTGGTTGATCCACACCGTCCATTCATTTTTCCAAATCATTTTAGGGGTTGAACCCAAAATTTATGCATATCCAAAGCTCAAGTGGACCATACCATTGAAAAAAGTAGAAGTACTGACCGGATCGGATCTATTTTGAAATGAAGACCAATGCAACAACTAACCGATATAGGCACCTGCACAAGTACCACAGAGATCAAAAGCAGTCCCATGCCCAATTCAAAGGTGGTGAGAATCACCATGGCGTAGACTTTCAAGAGAAATTCCTGGTCTGGATCTACATAAAACCCAACCCCAACAGAGATATCTCCACTCCCAACGACTGAAACCACAATTAAAAGGATAGCCACTACCTTCAACACGTCCATCTGGGCTTGCTTCTTGTCTTTAATTTCTCCTGATGATGGAGGCGCCAGTACTGCCATCTCAGCCATTGTTTTGTTGGAGGGAGTAGATGAGAGGTAGAAAGAGAATGAGAGGGGAGATGTTTGCACATGAGAAAAATGAGTGGTGGAAGCCATACCTCAGCCCTTTATTTCTCAATCTATTTTAACTTCATACTATATGACCGGATCGGATCGGATCCAATCGGATCGGATCGGTCCAGATTGGCATTGAACCGAACTCGATCCGATGAACGGTTGGATCAAACTGACCCTACTCGAACCGCACTGATCCAGGCCATCGGTTCGGTTCGAATCGGGTCGGATCTGGTCAGGTTGGGTCGGATCCACCGGATCGGGTCAGACATGCCTAGCTCTAAAGATGACCGACAAATGGAGATGTGGGAGAGGGAAGAATAGTCATATCATTCTTAATAGAAAAGATGGTCGGATATCTTCAACCCTGACCTTACTCCGCAAGATCAAGAATGTTGAGATGACTTGTGTTGGTTGGATGATGGCTTTGAAAATGTTGCATTGACTAAGATATGAGCTAGGTTTGGATGAATGGCTTAGATTGACTCGGATGTGTTAGATGAGCTAGGTTGGTTAGGTAGAATGGGTTAGGCTTGGGCTTAGATATGCTAGATGGGTTAAGGTTGGTTGGGAAGGATGGCTAGGTTGGATAGGTTTGATTGTATGAATGGTTTGGGCTAAATGAGCTAAACTTGGGCTAGGCTACTTGGACTAGGCTTGAGAAGGGATGGCGAGGTTAGATTAAAGCCGTCTCCCTACTCCCCGTTTGGTGTGTGTGTAGAAATAAAGTGATGAATAAGTATTTATAGTTGGAGGGAGTGGCATATTGATGATTTGAATGAAGTTTGGGGGGTGAATGACGATGTGGAGTGTTGTGAGTGGTGGAGAAGAGTGCCACATGGCACTTTCTCATTGAGCAAAAGAGGTGGCATGGATGGTAAAAAGAGAGGGGTGAGGGTATTTATGAAATTTTGAAAATCAGGCCCATCCAACTAGGTAAAAGACGCCATTCTCTCTCTCTACCAGCAAAAAGCACCTTGAATTACGAAACAACCCACGTGGCAAGCCACACATCATTGTTCCACTCACCACATGGATTGACCCCAAATTTCGTGGGGAGCTCCAATGGGATTTGTAGATGCCTTACAGGGTATGGACTTAGATTTTGGGCTTAAATTCGGGTTGGGCTTCAGACTTAGCTTGGCTTAGGATTAGGACTTGGCTCTGGGCTTGATTTTGGACCTAGCTTTGTTGGGGGCCTTGCACAAAACCTTAGGATCTAGCCTCCCGAAACAAACCAGAATTATGGAATAATAATGCAATGAAAAACAATCAAAGCATAAACCACACAACACCAGGGATTTTACGTGGAAAACCCTCAAAGAGGTAAAAACCACGGGACCTCGTCCAGATCAACAATCCACTATAAAGCAGCAAGTTACAACCGATCACAAGCACACACTGCTTGGACCAAACCTTCTTCACTCACGCAGGAGTGGATAAACAATAAGAGAACAAAAGAAAATGGAGAGATCTCACCGATCACGAGGACGTAGAAGCGCTGAGACATGGACTGCGAAATAGATCACCTCTACAAGCAGAATCTCCCTTCTACAAGCTTCCTCTCTCTCTTTCTCTCTCTCTCTCTCTCTCTCTCTCTCACACACACCTTTTGATAGCCCTAAGCCCTCCTAGAAAACCTTTAGGAAACTTAGAATGCCCTGCAATACACCCCAAATCCCGCATACACCCCTTTATATAAGAATAGAAAGAGGTAGAATCCAAATAGGAAACAAAATCCTCAAAATCTGCGTTTTCCCAATCGCATCTACAGAACTCGTCGATGATATCGAAGGTCTCTCGATAACAGCTTCGATATCATCTGAAGGTCTCTCGATGATATCGAGACGGGACGAAAACTGTCCAGCGACCAGGGGTGGAAATTCCAACAATTATCGATGTCATCGAGCCACTCTCGATGACAGCCTCGATATCATCTGAAAGTCTCTCGATGATATCGACAGGACCAAAAACTGTCCAGCAACCAGCAGTGAAAAATCCTGCAATTATCGATGATATCGAAACCTGTTCGATTTCATCGATCCCAACAATGAGGAGAAAAATCCCCATCAGGTTTGGGTCTAGATTTGGGCTTGGTTTTGTGCTTTCAAGGGTTGATGGATACGGGCTTTCACAAGCCATACATAGTCCGAATCTTACTGCAATTAGTCATCCCACGGAAGGTGGGGTGTCTACAATGTGTGAAACAGGCACGAGCAGTTGGGGTCCAATTGCATCAAATAGTCGTAGGAATTTGCAGAAAAGATACTAAAAAAACCACTTGTATGCAAAAGGATAGCAGAAGACAAAAGTGACTGCTGAATAGAAGAATCATACCACCATATTGTGAGGGGCAAGAACTTCAACAGGCATTCTAGGGCATCACACCACTAGAAAACAATAGAAGAGTCAACCTTCTAAAAACTCAATCACTAAGTACAAATTCGGAAAACTTTTATTGTTCTTAACATTTTTTAGAGATATTATAGTTGTCGTTGTTCTTAACATAACATATCTATAGAACATACTTACACTGCTCATAACTAAAAGCAGTATCTCGAGTAAAGCTGCCTCTCAAGGAGCCCCCAGCAAAGACAACTTGAAAAGTGATCAACCAAGTACAGACGTCCAGTGAATGGAATGGTGAAATGCTCAACTGACGTCCATTCAAATTAATTTCTCATAAAAATAAAAAATAATAAAATATAAAAAATATAAAAAATAAAAAAAAAAAACTAAAAAACCATTCTCATAGCAAGGGAAAGGAAACAATTGAGGAAGTACACACCCATTGAATTATTTGTATACATGCATATGGTGTGAATTAGAAGGCAGTTCAAATTAGTATACCAAAGCTATCAAGGCAGCCTTGTCTCAGCCAAGATTTGAAAATCAGTTTCGTGTACTGTCTGGGCGCCACTAAAACTGGGTTGTATCGCGCATAACACCCCCAATCAGGCTGTTTTGGGCTGATACAGCCATATTGTTGGACTAAATTGGTACATATCGGGACTGGTGAATCATTTTTCTTGCCAATGATTCCTATCTAAGGCCCTTACTCCACTTTAAAACTAAGGACATCCAAAATAGGCAGGCCACAGAAAGAACTGAACTTGCTTCTCTCCAGAAAGGACAGCATTTGATTAACGGAGGGAGAAATTGATATCTTGGGTAAAGTGAAAATGTTATGGAAATAGAACCTTGAGCGAATAGGATTTGGAACGACTCCAGTTCTATCTGAATCTGGATCAGGCACCTGGCCATTTTTTACAAATAATTCCTATCTAAGGCACTACGCTCCAATTTAAAATTATCATTGTTTGTCCTCAAAACTAGGATAAAAATTTGTGTGTATGTACATATGAAAACAAAAGCTATGGACGCAATCATCATACCAGTATACAACCAAAGGCACTAATTGTGTAACCTCAGCAACAATGCAATCGTAGCTTTTAATCTGACCTTCCAAAACAGTGGGGTCCACAGTCGACCATTGTGCAATCATATGGTGAGATTTTCCTGAACAATGAGAAATGAACCTGCTATATTCCCACCCACGTCTGGAAAAGTTTCACATCCAGCAAGAGGCCTCACCTTGCCTTTTGGGTCGATGTCAATGGGGTATTTCAAGAGGTGTCCATTCATCTGTGTTATCTCGTCGGCTGCAAACTGTTGCCAGTTCAGTTCCCCATGATCTCTAACCCGTCTTACGCATTCAAGGCTCTCTGGACGGGTGAAACATTCCTCCAGAGCTCCAATGTGCTCTGCCCACAGTGACATTCTATAGCCATAGATCTACATGCAAACAACCAATTCAGTTTAGATTACTGATTAATGATCACAGACGCCTCAATGGACAGTAAGTTACTCCACCCAGGACATGTGCCCACATGTATGCAACATCTGAGCTGTGGAAAAGGTGGGCTCACCATAAACATCATTAGAGAAAAGCAACGGGCCAGTCCAATCATCAGGCAGCCCGCTGATAGGTTGAATTACATCACTGGCAGTTCTAATCTAAATCGTCCATTGTTTCATAAAGGGTGGCCTGCTTGATAGTTGGGCCGCTTGAGTTTTTGTGCCCTGTGATCCTCAAAGTGGGGTCCACTTTTGCACTAAATGGACATTGTACACACCAAACTCATCAGCAAGCATGCTGGGGATTGACGATAACTTATCATCCGTTGAAGTTTTATATGATCATTCCTAGTGGATAAGCACTTTAAAACTAATCCGCAGGAAGCCAGGCATTTTGATAATTCAACTATACACCATGATTGGAATTCAATCATCAAAATCGTAACTTCTCACCTGCCCGTGTGGACTAGACTGTTTCCGTGCCCATGTTTGGTGGGGTTGGTATGCGCCCATTGCAATTTCAGTGTCTCTTGTACCTTCCAAGGACCGTTGATTGATGTTTGCTGATCCCAGTATCACGTACTCATCATCCACTATCATTCCTTTAGAATGAACATAGATCATGAAGCGTCGATTCTTCTGAGTAAGTTCCTTGAGTACCAACATAGAGCAAAGTTGTGTTAATTGAAAGAACAAGAAAAAAAATAATGCATTTGCATGACTCGCAACAATGGGTTCCACTTCTAGACAAGAACGATATTTGATTTAGAAAAATCAGCGAGCAGGAACAATAAATCCAAGGTGAGAGCAGCAATACTGAGACGAATTATTTTTTCAAATGGTTGGTCAAAAAAAGATTGCATCCTTAATGGAGGTCTACTAAGCCCACAAGCATGTACAGCCCTGCCCATCTACATGCAAGCACCCCGGTGGGCCAATACATCAGATGTGTGATACTGAGAACTTCTGCTAAAAAATCAGGTTGTTTCACTGCCCAGGTGGGCCACAATGTACAAAAGGAATAGGTGGTTATTTTTCTAGCCATAATTCATTTTTGTACACTTGCCCACCTGTGCAGTGAAACGGCTTTGATTTTTAGGCCAGAAGATCTAAACAATCTATCCCACCCAATGGAAAGGTTGGATCGCGCAAACATGTACTTGAGTGTAGAAGGGCGGGGCTCTACATGCGCATGAGATTATCAAACCCCTCCCACCATATATCAACGCAAAAGGCATTGAGGAAGATCCTTGCAACATAGTGGTAAAGGCATAAAGGTTGCAACATTGAAGAAAATCATGATTATGTAGAAGCAATGAAAGAATTGAAATTCAGGGAGAAGAAATTTACTTGAGGAGTTTTTGTAACAGCTGCACTTCCATTAGAAGCATTGTTTCCCTCCACAACCTCACGGTTGCCAAGGCAGAAGAAATTCAAGTAATCTCGTGGCTCATATGTTTTCTCAAGACCTGCCTCTTCTAGAGCCTTATAAACTACATCATACATCATTTGCATTGTTTTATTCTGCAGCAATCGACAAGAATTCCATGTAATCAATGTTGAACTGAGCCATGAATACAAACTATAAGATACAATTTCATTTCAATATACACAGGACGAGACGTCTCAACAGAGGAGATGAAAGTGGATGTTAGGCAATGTATAATCAGCATCCAAAATGCATAATGTAAAAGGATTCCAAAAAGTTATCCTTGTGATTTTATTTTTTTAGATTCATTATCATTATGATTATGCCTTTTTTCAATGGTGTACGTTGAACAAAATATAGATGAGGTGGTCTGCCTACAGGGTTCCAAAATGCATCATGTAAAAGGATCCCAACTTATCATGTGTGTGTAACATCCTCCCCTTCCAGTAGGTTGCCCCCACCATGAGAACCACATGTGCAAAATTCAGCACCATCCATTCATCACGTGCACGACAACATGTATTGCCGCTGATAAATGACAAAATACCAGTGTGGTCTGCCTGATGAGTGGATGGGGCCGACATTAACAAAAGGTGATCCTAATTGTAGTTCCACACGTTACAATTTTAACTTGATATAAATAATCCAAACTGTTGGGCTAGTCCCTTGTTATGAATTGAGAAGGGCTTGTCCCACTCCGGTCATTTTCACCTTACTGAATTATTTCAGTTCTTTTTTCTTTTTTCTTTTTTTTTATGACACAGGTTGGCCCCGCCCCTTTTGAGGCGAGACTATTCCCTATGGAAACATTCAAATGAAGTTTAAAGGTCTCAACATAAAAGACGAAAGTTTAGTCATCACTAGCTCCAAATCAAGAAAAACTAAAAGGCGTCAACCATATTTATATATTTGGAATTTTGATTTTGCAGTTCAGTGTTTCTAAATTCCGTTCATATGTTCCTTTCTATGGTCCAAGGTGAGGAAGTACAGACCATCGAAACATGAAGTCCTCCATTAGATTCTAAAGAGAGACTACATTGAGTTAAGACATGGGTAAGCAAAGGAGAAGAGTGAAAGTTATTGAGTTTTACATTTTCTATTGGAACAGTTTAGTCATTCTGCTTCTTACATTGCGACTTCGAGTTTCTAACGTGGGGTTGCCTGGAAGGGTCCTTTTTCCTTTTTATTATTAACATTGTTATCTTTTAGACGGGCTATTTAACTTATTGTTGCACCTCGAATCTTCTTCTCTTGTTGCACAATTTGAATACATATTGCCCTTTACTAGCTTCTTGCCGCAGTTTGACCAAAGTCATCATTCATTCCTATGTTACAGTTAAAGTTCTCAGTCAGAACATTTATGAAAGAAATTACACGACTGGATTAGAAATATATATGTCGATGTATGAAGCCTGATTAAATAACTATATCATGAACCTGTAACACAATTCAAGAAACCAAATAAAAACAGAATCAAAGATGGGAGCTGGGTAGCACCTGCCAGAAAAGAATCCTCTGTATGGGACCCTTTGTAGGAGCACCCTCGGGCCACATTGGAATAACTATGTAGGCAGAAAATCTCTCATTTGCTTTGATTTTGCTTGCAATTTTAAGGGCAATTTCCATTGGTATTAGATTGTTGGCACCTACACAATTACCAAAATTCCTGTGAGTTTTCTGAAATCGATGACTAGAAACATGAAAGTGTGTTAAAAGTTAGTCAAAAAGTAGAAAATGCTCAACCAGTCATCCAAACAAAAGAAATTCGAGTTGCTGATAGTGGAAAAAGCAATCTTTAGTTGAAGATATCCTCATATAAATAGACGATAGAAAAGCATATGCTAGAAGGGAACACACGAACAAAATAGACAGTAACACTTCAACAACAGGATGAATTAACACAACTTCTGCATTTTCAATTGCACAATTTTCATTAAAATTGCATATCACGATTCACCAACATTCCAAATTCCAAATTTCATTTGTAGGCTGTCAAGAAGATGAGATTTACAGTCTCAAGAAGATGCATTATCTTGCCTTCCCAAGAGCAAGCATTACGCATCTCCTTAAATGATATAATCTATGTGATTTGATTAAGGACTGCATATATTTAGAAACATCACATTAATCAACAATAAGAAACACTGAGAAAACAAGAAAATACCACTCGAAAGTTGAAATATTATGATTCATCCGTCACACATGCAACAGACAAAGATAGTTGTCTCTACTTAGAAAATCAACTCCACATAGGTTATAATGCACACCTAAGTCCTTGTTTGAAGACCAATTATATGATGATCCAAGGAAGTACTGATTCTCCATATAGATGAAATGTTGCGCTGCTCGGATAGCCTTTACATAAGCTGAATGAATGCTCATATCAATCAATACATTTTTTCCGCAGACCAAGTTCTGTATCATTAAACATAGAAGTTAAGACATGAAAAATGTAGAAATCATAAAAAGTAAATAAGATGGCCGATTAAAAGGTTTTCTCTTACCCTGCTAGTGGCATCTTTTGGGTCCTTTGGGAAGCCTTTCACTGAATTTGAATCAATCGAACGGAAAACCTGCACAAGTTGGGGAAGTGAACAAATGAATATAAACTCATTTAAGAATCATGTGAAAGCAAACTCCACCAATAGATAAACGTATTACTTGCCTGCACATGCCAAGTCTCTGGATCATCATCATTTGAGCACGGAGCATCATGCATCCCAATGATGTCGGGAATCCTGTCAATCTTGAGCAATGCATCATCATACGACGACCTTTTCAGTTTTTCAATTCCATGGGATTTTGAAACCTTGGCCCACCGCTCCTCAAAGTTGGTGAGGATATCGTATGCTGCTGGGCCATCAATCCTGCAATGCAGATCATGCCATGGTTCTCTAGGACAACCGAGAGTCGACCCCTATTTGTGAGAGAGAAGGAGATAGGAAAAACAATTAGGCAGATGGTTAAAATATTACCTGGCTCAACTTAAGATGTGTTTGGGTGCTTTATCAAATTGAATTGCAATTGACTAGTGTCATAAAGCAGAAATTACCAAATAATTATTTCGTTCTTGAGCATTCATATTGAGGGCAGGCTCAAAATTTTGGTCTGAAAATTATCGTAACTCCAATTCGTAGCCTCTTCCTCAAGGAAATGTCATTACTTTTTCCATTACCACTCAATTAAACTGAATATTCATGATTCCTTTTATTTGTGCATCCAGACACAGCCTTGGTAAAATGATCAACTGGCTGAAGTAGGTCTAACATGCAGGAAACAGAGAGTGACTAAAAATGGGCTTCCTGAAAACTATGGTTAAATGTTTTGTATGGCACCAGATTATCATTATTGACATCATACGGAATTAGAAACACCTAACTGCCTGCTTAGCATTTACTCGCGGCGACAATGTATACTGTAGCACTTGACCTTTATCTTCATTTTTATTAAGTTTAGTACAAACATAAGATTGTAAGGGCACCATGCGAATTATGATATAGAAAAGAACAACAAAGGTTGAAAGATTACCTGAAAATTAGGGTTGTGATAGTCATCTTTATGCACCGTTTGCAAAGTCGTAAATATAGGATGCTTTGGGGTATCATACCGTCCATCGCATAAATCGAGTCCTCCGACAAATGCTATTATTTTTCTCTTGTTATAACCAGCATCAGAATCCACAATCACAGTTTTCTGATGATGGGTATAGATTGCTCCAACTTCCTGATTACCAATAGTTTAGGGAACCAAGTAAAAACCATGCTCTGCTATATGAATTGAAAGAAACCAGCTAGGCCACAGAAAATACAATTAATGCAGAAGAACTACAGATGTTCAGTACAAAGGTAAATCCTTTCGAATCTTCTGATATTTTAAGACTCAGGATGTTCAATAAGCTGGTACATAAATACATCTTTAAAAAAAATAAAAAATATAAAAAATAAAAAGAAGAAGAAGAAGCAGTGAAACTAAAGTATGGGTTGATGTAGCGACAAGGCCCTACCCCTGGGTTTTGTAAAGTCTAATTTATTGGTTTTGGTGTTGCCACTAGCATTTTTAGATGTGTTTCAAGGATGGCTAGAATCCTTCTTTTTTTCTTCCTCAAAATCAAAGGGAGTAATCTTCTTGATTTTGAGAAATTGACTCCAGCTTAGTCTCCACACCGATCTTCCAGATAAGGACCTAGGTTATGGAATAGGAAAGGGTTAGGCACCCTATTTCACCTGCAAGGATATGGTCACTACTAGAGAAGGACGAGATTCTGATTATCAAAATTTCAACAAACGGTTTACTCATCATCAAGTCTTGTCCCAATTAATTGAGGTCAGCTACATGAATCCTGTTCTGTGGATTCATGATGAAAATTATGGCATAAGTTTGATGCTGGTCACCAACCCGATGCAACCCTCATTTATCCAGCTGGGGACTAGGAATGAGAGAATAAAATAAAATGAAATCTTGTCGCTACATCAACAGAATGATATGGCAAATGAAATTTACAGGCACTTGGTTAAATCAGATCAAAAGGAGAAATGTCCATAATATCTCATTAGATGTATGTATGTAACCAAGCAACTATCCTCATAATTCCTATTGTTATCATGCCTAATCATTCATTGCAAAACAATTACAAGGCAAAGAATTGAAGATTAGCAAAACAACAGTACTGAAAGCAGAAAAAAGGATAAAAAAGGAGGTATGCTTAAAATGCATATATTGGTAGAACCACATCCATGGATCGTTGACAAATGAAAGAAATCCAATGGTAGCCTATGTAATGCAACGAACTACAAGATTATGTTCTATCTTTTATCAGTTTTGCCAGCATTTCAAAGTATCTGGCATGAAAAGCAGAAAGACACCACGACACTTCCAACCTTTTAAGCCTGCACATTTCAGTTTCCCACCCAACCTGGTTGACATCAGTTTGACTCCCAAGTATTCATGAAAATTCCATAGCACATCTAATATAATCATGCATGAAAACAGTCAATTTAAAAAGATAATAAAAATAAAAACCTTTTGTTTTGCCACGCTGTGTTTCTTTCCTGCAGATCGGGGACAAAGCAATACTTGCACCGACGAATGCTTGAAAAACCGACGAGTCTCTTCGTCATGGGTTTCCATTAGTCCACCCTGCGATTGTGAAATACAAGAGAAAACCTAGTGAGACCCAAATATCAAGGCTCTCTAAAAGCAACTTTGAGTGTGGATGGACCAGCAAGAAGACTTAACTCGCTTGCGAGAATTTGAAGCAAATAACAGTCCAAATGAAGAAGCGGAATAGGGAAAAAAAAAAAAAAAAATGTTGAAGCATATAAAAGAAAAAGAACACCTCACTACCAAATCTTAGGTCAGTCCCTTCAAAGATCCAAATTGAAACCACAAGGATTTGCAAACACACGTAAATGCATGGAATCTCATGCGCAAACAAACAATGCAAGCGTAAGCTTCCAAAGGCTAAGCTAAAGGATGTTTTTTCCTTCCATACTGGTGAAAATTAGAAGTATAAATGGTATCGATTATAAAATACTTTATAGGAAACTTTATAGATCTTAAACTCTTGCATGATAATGTACACCTAGATACTACTGATTATCATCTGTTCTCTTAGTGCTTGTTTTGTAGACGCCTAAAAATGAGTTCGTCTCATTTTCATTAATCGTAATTATGCATTCAAGATCATATTTCTTTACGGTGAGGATTAAAAATAATCATGATTACCAACAATCACAATCACTAATACATAAGTACAATTAACTAAAATGAGATGAACCCATTTTTAAGTAGCAACCAAATGGGGCCTTATGGGTGTGTTCGGATGCACAACTAGATTCAATCATGAATAGACGGTTCAATTAAGATTATATAATGAAATCGTGTTGTATTTTCCAAAGTTCATAATTAGAAGTATCCCAAAATATTAAGCCAAATCCCTTCGAGTCCAACCCAAAACTAGGGCAATTACAATTTGGAGCCTGGTGCCTAAATCTGGATAAGGTAATTAAAGTTGGTTACTTTCACTTTATTGAACTAATTATTGCAATTCAATTCAAAAGTGCATCCAGACACAGCACTAGAAGTGGTTAGAAGCAAGAGATTGAGAGACAACCAGAAGTCAAAATGAACCACAAAATTCATGAGCTACCAAATGAAAATAGGAAGCCTTCCATGAATTTAGAAGCAAGAAACAGAGAGACTGTCAGCAGTTGAAATGAACCACAAAATTCATGTTCTACCAAATGAATTTCTCCGATGCATCACTTATCTTCAGACATTTAATAATCAAAATATGAGAAAATAAATCAGTGGAAACAGAACGCATCGACAAATCCAAAACCAAACAGGGCTCATGGCCTTACCGTCTGCAGGATCCAAAGTTTCTTTGAAGTCGGATCATCCCACACGAGAAGCAAAACTCTCACACCTTCTTGTGATTTGGCCTTAAGAAGATCCCCCAAAGTGACATCTGAGCCAGGACCCCCATCCCTGACCAACGTGACCTTGTGGTAAATGGACCACCCTGTTATATAAATCAAACGTCGGGCCTGTTTTATTGCATTGGTGATGTCCTGCCAGCACTTCCCATGCTCATAGTGCATTCCTCGATCAAGCTCCAGATCCGGAAGGCACCCATCTGTGACGTGCGCATCCTGATAAAGCGTAACTCTCCCACCTCTCCTCAGAGGGAAATACGTGCCCGGTACCCCACAATAATCAGGACCGGACCCAACTCCATGAAGATACATGTCCTGTTTCTCAGTCGGGATGTACTGAATCGAAAGCTTCAAAGATGATTCTTTCTTTAAAGGCTTCCCACTCGAATTGAGAATGGGGAAGGATCCCTCGATTTTCTCTCCCGAGTAGATCTCATCTGCTGGAATTGAAACGAACCCTATAAGCTGGGACCCCACCACATCATCATCCTTCACAATGAACTTCACATTCGCAGTGTAATGTGCAACTGGCACGTAGAAATGCTGCATCCAAACGGGATTCTCGTCGTTCTCGATCACGTACGTCCGGCCAATTGTAGCACCTGCCACCGAGATCGACACATACGGGTCGCTCGTGATCTTATGACTCGAGCTGCTCTCGGTCTTGCCGCTGACCATAACTTTCCCGAACATGTCGTTTAGCTTGTTAGAGAATCCATCCATGTTCGGAAGGTTCTTAGCTTCGAAGATCCAGACATCTAGGCTTCCATGTAACAGAAGCATCTTCAGAGATGCTCCCGACGTCAGGACCGGCACTCCCTGCTGACCATGGCCTTGCGAAGAGCCATCAGAACTAAAAATACGATTGATGTATTTGGACATCGGATGCCGCCGGACAGCAGACTAGATATGATCCGATGAGCGAGCTGTCGCTAAAGGATAGTCGGCGTGCAGCAACAGAGAGCAAGATAGAAAGAAATCCACCTTGGCGTGGGGAAGGAGTTGCCAAAGGCAACAGCGATAGGAGGGTGGAGACTGAGTCTTTGGATGAAAAGAAATGATATATGAATTATATAAGTGTGAGGGTGGAAGATAGGTAGGTCTATTCAGGAACTGAAAGAGGACGGCGATGGGGATATGGGCATGAACTGTAATTTTCCATGGATGACTTGAGTAAAACATTCTTCATCTCTACCACGACAAGAGCAATTCACACCTGTTTGGATTGGAATGTAGTTGGAAATTCAATAGAGTTGAATTGCGTTTGGTTAGCTTTTGGAGGGAAAATGTTGTAGTCATTAAAAGGGCCAGGCGTGTGGAAGATAACGGAGGGTAGCTAGAGAGCCCACCAGATCAACGGTTTTGATCATCACTTATCGTGTGCGTCTAGGACCATTAGGGCGCGCCACGTTGGCTAAAAACGGACCGGAACAGTACGAAACTGTTTTATGCACCGCGTGCGGATGGAAAATCCACTCCGTCCATCAGTTGAGAACACTTATGGTCACCGTACATACAAACGATCAGCACGATTAAAAAAATCAGATGTTCCATACCAATGGAACAACGTAAATTTTGGATAAAACCTCTAATCACGTGGTCGTTATTTACTTAATTTCATCGTTGTGAGCCACACCTGATCAAAGGGTTTGATGAAAGATAAAAACCATGGCGGCTGCATGGTGACGTACCATCCCCATTTTTTTTTTGTTGTACTATGGCCCACCTGAGTCTTCTATAAGGTTGATTTTTGGTCTCAGGATCTAGCATTGAAGCGCACGCCTGACGGACGGAGATGGGAAAGGATTGGCTACTCCCCCTGCCACCAGCCCCGCGGCTGATGGTCGGTGCTCTGTGTGCCCACCATAATTCATTTGTTTCATCCATTTTTAAAGATCATTTTAGGCGTAGTACCAAAATTGGGAGGGATATACATCTCAGGTGGACCACACCACAGGAAAACAATAGAGATTGGATATCCACCATTAAAATCATCCTTGGCCACATTGTACTGTTTATTTGACATCCAATCTGTTAATTAGGTCATACAGGCACAGATGAAGGGAAAAAACAAATATCAGCTTGATCCAAAACTTTTATGAGCCCCAGAAGGTTTTTAAAGGTCGTACACTCATTCGACATTGTTTCCTGTAATGTGGTCCAATTGAGATTGATATATAATTCATTTTTGGTCTTATTTCATAAAAGGATATGAAAAAATAGATGGACGGCATAGATGAAACAAATAAATCATTTTGGGGCCCACAGAGCACCAACCACCGGCCGTTGGCTGATGGCAGGGGGAGTAGCCAATCCGCGTCCGACGGAGATTGCGTAAAACAGGTGTTTCAGACGAATCTCGTGGCCGGCAAACTCCCGGTATTTGCGAAAAAAGGAGACATTAAAGAAGCGAATACGGCACATGGGCCTACGTGACCACGTGTAAGATCCAAGGCATGTTGCAGGTGCGGCCCAACGTGAAGAATGAAAACGCCAGAATCCAGCTGGGTCGCGTGTGTTTGTTGAACATGGGCATTGATTATCTTCGTTCTGACCATCCATTCTTCTCAAATATGCATGGGTCTCCTTTTGAGTCGATTGACCTGATTTACGGTCTTGAGTGCGTTTGTCGTACGACCCACCAAGTGATTGGCACTGATCTCGCATATGAATGAAATTTACTGCGACTCACCTCTGCGATCGATCCCTGAGCGAATCGCTTAGCATTGGTAGAAGTGAATTGGTATAGCCTCCTCAATGTTTGAATGAAACATATACGTCACGGTTGTCCGACGGTCCGTTTTCAGCGGTCACGGATTGGGTACTACCTACCAGGAGCTAGCTAGAGATGGACGGTCCTGTCACGGGCTCTGTGTGGCCCACTGTGATATACGTGCCTCATCCAAGCCGTCCATCCATTTTGAAAGATCATTTTAGGACAGTTTGAGAAAAATCAAAGGTTCAATTTGACTACGTCATGGCAAGCAGTGGTGACAATGACCACCATCATTGAAACTTTCCTATGGCGTATACTAATGTTTGTTTTACATCCAACCAGTTCGTAAGGTCATGTAGACAGATATGTAGGGAAAATATAAATATAAGCTTTAAAGGTTTTCAGCCCTGAGCATTCCATCCTCGTTGTTTCACGTGGAAGCGGACTGCGTACTGAGTAACTCAGTACCTTAAGCGTACTGAGTAAATTCTGTGGGGTCCACCTGGATTTATTTATTTTATCCACTCCAACCATCTATTTTAAAAGATAATTTTAGGGCTTTAATATAAAATTGAAGTATATAAAAACCTCAGGTAGACCACACCACAGGAAGGAAACAGTGTGAATTGAACATCTACCGTTGAAAATTTCCTAGGGCCACAAAGGTGTTGGATCAAGCTTATATTTATTTTTTTTTCCGTTCATCCATGTCCGTGTGATCATATTAACAGATTTGATGAGAAATAAACATCACTGTGGGCCCTAAAAGGTTTCAACGGTGGAAATCATTATTCCAACTATTTCCCATGGTATGGTCCACTTGTTCCATGGGTATAACTAAATTCTGAACTTAACCATTAAAATAAGATGAAAAAACGGATGAACAGCATGGATAAACCACATACATTCACAGTGGGCCCAACATAGTTTACTCAGTACAATAAGAGGGTAGTGATCAGTAACTCATTACTAATCCGATTTCGTTTCACGTGATATGTCCTACTTCCATCAAGTTCATCTTTGGACTCATCATTTAAAATAAATCTCAGTATGCTTTTACGGTACTGTGTAAACTTAGTTGAGCTTACCATGAATGTATGTGAGTTATCCAAGCCGTCTATCCATTTTTTGATATCATTTTGCTGATTGAGTCTAAAATAAAAGTATTCCTAAAGCTAAAGTAGGCTACACTATAAAAAACAATGCAAATAATAACTTTCGCCATTGAAACCTTGCAAGGGCCCACAACGATTTTTATTTGTCATCCAACTTGTTCATAAGATTACACAGACATGGATTAATGTAAAAAAAACAAATATCAGCTTGATCCAAAGCTTCTGTGGGCCCTAAGAAATTTTCAACCATAGAATTTCAATTTACACCATTTCCATGGTGAGGTCCACTTGAAATTTGTATATATCTCATGTTTTTCGGTGAAATCATAAAATTATCTGTTAAAATAAATGGATGGAATAGAAAAAATATGCAAAGAAACCATAAAATTATCTGTTATAATAAATGGCTGGAATAGAAAAGATATGCAAATCACGGTGAACCCCACAGAGTTTACTCGGTACGTGCATAGGGTACTGAGTTACTTAAAATGGGAGCGGATTAGTGCGGCCCAGCCTCACCCAAGACAGTGAGGATATCAGATTGCGTACTGAGTTACTCAATACTCTCATCATGTGGATAATCTCTGTTAGGCCCATTGTGAATGTATCTAGTCTATCCATGCCGTTCATCGATTTTTTCCATTTTATTTTATGAGTTGAGACTAAAATTTAAGTATACTCAAAGATAAGTGGACCATACCATAGGAAATAGTTGAAATAATGACTTCCACCGTTGAAACCTTTCTAGGGCTCACAAAGATGTTTATTTCTCATCCATCCCATTCATAAGATCACACAATCATGATTGAAGGGAAAACAAAAATACAAGCTTGATCCAAAACTTCCGTGGCTCCCAAGAAAATTTCAACAGTAGTTGTTCAATTCACATTGTTTCCTATGGTGTGGTCCACTTAAGATTTGATATACTTTATTTTTTGGTTTAAGCCCTAAACTTATTTAGTAAAATGGATGGAAAGAGCGGATAAAATACATAAATCACAGTGAACCCCACAGAGTTTACTCATGAGTTACTCATGTAATCCACTACCGACGGTGCGGCACTTACCATGGTGCCACATTGATAGACGTATTCTACATCCACGCTGTCAACCATAATATAGGAAACTGGGACGCTACCCCGTCTCTAGCTCCGAACCGGCAGTTATGTGGGCTGGCCACCGTGATGCATCTGTTTATCCATTTCGTTCATTTCTTTTCTTAGATCATTGTAAGGCATGATAGAAAAAAATAAAAATAAAAATAAAAATCGTGGAACACACCGAATAATAAGCTTGGTTGCATTAAATGCATAAATCATGGAATGCATATTGCATTGAATGCCAAAGTCATCTATGGACCGTTTCATTTGAGCTTTGAATTTTCCTTATTTTTTGTCTTCATGTCTCAAAATGATATGAAAAAAGGATGAATGGCTTGGATAAACTGACACATCACGGTGGGGCCGCCCACAGAACTGCCCGTTCCGGCTATAGACGAAAAGGAGTAGGACGCAATCCGCGTCCAGGAAACTCTGGCTGTTGAACGCTCGATGATTAAAATCTTCCTTGATCTATCTAATGTTCTTTAATATTTATTTGCCATCACATGGCGATAAGATCATAAAAAAGTGGATGAAGGGGAAAAAACAAATATCATCTTGACGCAAAACTTCTGTAGCTCGTAATAAGTATTTAATGATCATTCACCACTGTTTCCCATGGCATGGTTCAGGTGAGATTTGGATATAATTTATTTTTGAGATGATAACATAAAACGATTTGGATAAACGGATGGACGGTTTGGATTACAGAATATATACATTAATGTGGGCCCAACGGTAAGGGCCGGACCTAATCGGCTCCCTGTAAGAAGGGTCAATGTAATTTGAACAAGGGCATTTGTGTAATTCGCTATGAAAAGGCGCCACTGGATTTTTTCAGAGAAATTTAGGACTGTGGACCCCACCTTTTATCCAGCTGTTTTTACTAAACAATACAAACTTTGTTTCGCAACTAAGAGGTGCGCGTATGGACAACGAATTTACGCTCCTACAGCTGAGAGTTGTATGAACGGCTCAAAAGATATCAAAGTTACATAGCCCCACAACTATGTATTTATTATATCCACCAAGTTCATCCATATTTCGAGATCATTTCGGAGGATTATCCAAAAAAAAAAAATTTCATATCCAAAGATCAACTGGACCACACCACAAAGAGCAGCAGGAAAACTAATTTTCACCGTTTTTAAAAATTTTGTAGAGCCCACCACTTGATAGTTAGATCGATCTGTCTTATTTTAAGTCTCAAGCTTAATATGAGCTTGCCAAATAGATGGACGGTTTGGATATAACACAAACCTCATGATGGGACCCACAAAAGGCGGTGGGGATTACAACAACAAAAATAATAATAATAATAATAATAATAATAATAATAATAAACAGGAACCTATCACTACGGATTATAACCGTAGCCATAACCACAGCCCCTGCTTTTTCTACATGTATTGAAGGTCTTTGGATAGATCCAAAAAGGTCCCAAACTGTCCAGCGAGTTTGCCTCAAAACTCCTGCAGCTTTAACTATGGCTACGGATTATAACCGTAGCTATAACTATAGTCCTTTGCAATTGTGCATTTTTTTAAAAAATTTCTTTTATTTTTAGTTTTTTACATGGAAAACTTTATTTTACCTAAAATATATATATAAATATGTATATATAAGCATATAAAAAAAAAAAAAAATTCTCTCTTTTTTCATTTCATTCTTTATTCATTTAACAAGAATATCTTCTAAAGTAAAATTAGTTACTTGACATACCCTGTATGATTTTGGGGTAGGAGAAGTTACTTTAGCTAAACAACCTGGTTATTTTTCAAGATTCCATCAAGTCGATGGTCGAAAATCCATTTCACTCACTTCACGGTCAATTTCATTCATTTCATTTACTTCGCGATCAATTTAATGCATTTCACGGTCAATCCCGACGATCCCCCTTCACTTCACGGTCAATTCCATGCATTTCACGGTCAATCCCGGCGATTTCTCTTCACTTCATGGTCAATTTCATGCATTTCACGGTCAATTCCCTTCACTTCACGGTCAATTCCCTTCATTTCACGGTCAAACAAAAATTAAGCGGGGCAAACTAGAAATTGAGTGGGGCAAACATGAAATTGAGCGGGGCCAACGAGAAATTGAGCGAGGTAAATATGAAATTGAGTGAGGCAAACTAGAAATTCAGCGGGGCAAACATGAAATTGAGCGGGGCAAACTAGAAATTGAGCGGGGCAAACTGAAAATTGAGCGGGGCAAACATGAAATTCAGCGAGGCAAACTAAAAATTGAGCGGGGAAAACATGAAATTGATTGAGCGGGACAAACTAAAAATTGAGCGGGGCAAACATGAAATTGAGCGAGATAAACTGGAAATTGAGCAGGGCAAATATGAAATTAAACGAGGTAAACTAGAAATTGAGTGGGGCAAACATGAAATTAAGTGGGGTAAACATGAAATTGAGCGGGGCAAACTAGAAATTGAGCAGGTCAAACTTGAAATTGAGCAGAGCAAACTTGAAATTGAGCCCATCCATTTTTCCATCATGATGTATGTGTTTCATCTATGTCGTCCATCCGTTTTTCCATCTAATTTAAAGGGTTGAGCCCAAAATTGAAGCATATCCAAAGATCAAGTCAATCATGCCTGGAAAAGGTGGGGATAATGATTTCCACCGTTGAAACCTTGTTAGGCCCCATAGTGATGTTTATTTGTCATCCAACATGTTCATAAGATCATACATACATGGATAAACGGAAAACAAAAATATAAGCTTGATCCAAAACTTATGTGGCCCGCAAGAAATCTTTAACAATAGAAGTTCAATTCAACTGTTTCATGTGGTGTGGTCCATTTGAAGCTAATATAGATACGTGTTGCATGAAGACAAGTGTCGATGCTCCTCGAGCTCTGAGTTGCACAAACTGTTCAAAGGAGATCAAAGTTATATGGCCCCACAATGATTTATTTATTATATCCACACCCTTCATCTATTTTTCAAGATCAATTTAAACCATTAAATAAAAAATGAATCATATCCAAAGCTCAAATGGATCACACCAAAAATAGCAATGAGGACAATGATTTTCATCATTAAAAAATTCGTAAGGCCTACATAACTTTTATTTTCCATCCAATCTGTTGATAAGATCACAAATACTCAAATGAAGAGGAAAAATAAATTTCATATTGATTGGAAGCTTCTGTGACCCCAAAAGGGTTTCAATGGTAGACATTCAATCCTCAACTACTTTTTACAGTGTGGTCCAGTACTTGATCTTTATATCTGTCTTATCCTTAGACTCAAGCCTTAAGACGAGCTTGCCAAATGGATGGACGTTTTGGATATAACACATACCTCATACCTCATGATGGGACCCACAAAACTTGTTGATGTTAATACACCAACTATATAACCCGCTTAATTTCATGTTTGCCCCGCTCAATTTTATGTCTGCCCTGCTCAATTTCATGTTTGCCCCGCTCAAATTTTAGTTTGCCCCATTCAATTTCATGTTTGCCCCGCTCAGTTTTCATGTTTGCCCCGCTCAATTTTTAGTTTGTCCCTCTCAATTTCATGTTTGCCCAGCTCGATTTTCAGTTTTTCCTCGCTCAATTTCATGTTTGCCCCGCTCAATTTCATGTTTGCCCCGTTCAATTTCTAGTTTGCCCTGCTCAATTTCATGTTTGCCCCGCTCAATTTTCATTTTGCCCTGCTCAATTTCATGTTTGCCCTGCTCAATTTTCAGTTTGCCCCGCTCGATTTCATGTTTGCACAGCTGAATTTCTAGTTTGTCCTGCTAAATTTCATGTTCGCCCCGCTCAAAAGAGATCAAAGTTACATGGGCCCCACAGTTATATATTTATTATATCCACAACGTTCATCCGAGATTATTTGAGAGCATTATATATATATATATATATATTATATATATATATATATATATAAAGAATCATATTCAAAGATCAACTGGACCACACCACAAAGAGCAGTGGGAGAATTGATTTTCAACCGTTTAAAATTTTTAATGGCCCCGAAGGTTTTTAATGGTCGTACACTCATTTGACCTTGTTTCCTGTAATGTGGTCCAATTGAGATTTATATATACCTCACTTTTTGTCTCATACCATAAAAGGATATGGAAAAATAGATGGACGGCATGGATGAAACACATAAATCATGTTGAAGCCCACAAAGCACCGACCACCAGCCATTGGCTAGGGGAGTAGCCAATCCGCGTCCGACGGGGATTGCGTAAAACAGGTGTTTCAGACAAATCTCGTGGCCGGCAAACTCCTGGTATTTGCGAAAAAAGGGAGATATTGAAGAAGCGAATACGGCACATGGGCCTACGTGACCACGTGTGAGATCCAAGGCATGTTCCAGGTGCGGCCCAACATGAAGAATGAAAACGCCAGAATCTAGCTGGGCCGCGTGTGTTTGTTGAACATGGGCATTGATTATTTTCGTTCTGACCATCCATTCTTCTCAAATATGCATGGGTCTTCTTTTGAGCCAATTGACCTGATTTACGGTCTTGACTGCGCTTGTCGTACAACCCACCAAGTGATTGGCACTGATCTCGCATATGAATGAAATTTACTGCGACTCACCTCTGCGATCGATCCCTTAGCGAATCGCTTAGCATTGATAGAAGTGAATTGATAAAGCCTCCTGAATCTTGGGTGAAACATATACGTCACGGTTGCCCAACGGTCCGTTTTCAGCGGTCGAGGATTGGGTACTACCTACCATGAGCTAGCTAGAGATGGACGGTCCTATCATGGGCTCTGCGTGGGCCACTGTGATATAAGTGCTTCATCCAAGCCGTCCATCCATTTTGAAAGATCATTTTACGACAGTTTGAGAAAAATCAAAAGTTCAATTTGACTACGTCATAGCAAGCAGTGGTGACAATGACCACCATCATTGAAACTTTCCTAGGGCGTCTACTAATGTTTATTTTACATCCAAACAATTCGTAAGGTCACATAGACAGGTACGTAGGGAAAATATAAATATAAGCTTGAAATGTTTTCAGCCATAAGCATTCCATCCTCATTGTTTCACATGATATGTCCTACTTCCATCAACTTCATTTTTGGATTCATCATTTAAAATAAATTGCTAAAATAAATGAACAGCGTGTATAAAATGAAATAGGATCTCAGTAAGCTTTTATCCTACTGAGTAAACTCAGTTGGGCCTACTATGAATGTATGTTGGTTATCTAAGCTGTCCATCTGTTTTTTAAGATCAATTTAGTGGTTGATTTTAAAATAAAAGTATTCCCAAAGCTCACTACACTATAACTAACAATGCAAATAATAACTTCCACCGTTGAAACCTTCCTAAGGCCCACAGCGATTTTTATTTGTCATCCAACCTGTTCATAAGATTACACAGACATGGATGAATGTAAAAAACAAATATCAGCTTGATCCAAAACTTACGTGGGCCCCAAGAAATTTTCAACGGTAGAGTTTCAATTTACATGATTTCACGTGGTGAGGTCCACTTAAGATTTGGATATATCGCATTTTTAGGATGAAACCATAAAATTATCTGTTAAAATAGATGGATGAAATAGAAAAAATATGCAAATCATGGTTGGACCCAATACTGAGTTACTTAGCACGTAATCCACTTCACTATAAAACGAGAGCGGATTAGTGCGGCCCAACCTCACCCAAGACGTGCAGAAATCGGATTGCGTCCTGACTTACTCAGTACTCCGAGTCAACTCTGTTAGGCCCACCGGAATGTATCTAGTCTATCACGCCATTCATCCATTTTTTCATTTTATTTTAGGAGTTGAGACCAAAATTTAAGCATACTCAAAGATCAAGTGGACCATACCATAGGAAATAGTTGGAATAATGACTTCCACCGTTGAAACCTTTCTAGGGCCAACAATAATGTTTATTTCTCATCCAACCTGGTAAGATCACACAGACCTGGTTGAAGGGAAAACAAAAATACAAGATTGATCCAAAACTTCTGTGGCCCCAAGAAATTTACGGAAATAGATATTCAATTCACATTGTTTCCTATGGTGTGGTTCACTTGAGATTTGATATACTTCATTTTTTGGCTGAAGCCCTAAACTTATCTAGTAAAATGGATGGACGGAGTGGATAAAATACATAAATCACAGTGGACCCCACAAAGTTTACTCATGAGTTTCTCACGCAATCCACTTCCACCGGTGCAGCACTTACCATGGGTCACATTGATATAGGTATTCTACATCCCCGCTGTCACCATAATATAGGTAGCTGGGACGCGGATTGCGTCCAACCCCGTCTCTAGCTCCGAACGGGCAGCTCTATTGGCGGGCCCACTGTTTATCCAATAATTCCATTTCTTTTCTTACATCATTTTAAGGCATGATAAATGATAATAATAAAAAATAAATAAACAGATCTAATGATGAAGTGGATCACACCAACCAATAAGCTTGGTTGCATTAAATGCACAAAATGAAATGCAAGTTGCATTAAATGCCAGAGTCATCTATGAACTGTTTCATTTGAGCGTTGAATCTTCCTCATTTTTGTCTTCATGCCTCAAAATGATATGAAAAAAGGATGGACGGCTTGGATAAAAAATACATCACGGTGGGCCCACCCACAGAACTGCCCGTTCGGGCTACAGACGGAAAGGGGTGGGGAGCAATCCGCGTCCAGGAAACTCTTGCTGTTGAACGCTCCATGATTAAAATCTAAATCTTCCTTGACCCATCTAATGTTCTTTAGGCCCTGTTTGGGCAACGGTATTAGAAGGGATTAGGTGGGATTGTATTAAAAAAAACATTATTATTACCCATGGCAGGGATTGTCCCTGATTCCATGGGATTAGATTAATGCTCTGCTTTGTTGGTATTATGGTGGTACATTGAATGGCTATACCCACCATCATTTGAAATAACCAGAATAACACACGTGTATTATATCTAAACCGTTCATTTGTTTTGTAACCTCATTTTATGATATGGGCCGAAAAATGAGGTAGATCCAAAACTTATGTGGCCCCAAAGAAGTTTTCAACGGTAAGTATTCAATCCCAGTTGCTTTCAGTGGTGGGTCCACTTGAGCTTTAGAATTACCTGATTTTTGGCCCCTGCTCTAAAATAATCTCAAAAAATGGGTGGACGGTGTGGATATAGCCCACACATCAGGGTGGGACCTACACAACTTGCTAGCATTGAGTGAAATTGGCACGGACCCAATGCAATTCCATCCGATCTAATTCAAAGCTTTTCCAAACATGGAGTGGAATTGGCACGGAACCAGATGAATCCAATCCCACCTAATCCCTTCTAATCCCGTTGCCCAAACAGGGCCTTAATGTTTATTTGCCATCACCTGGCTATAAGATCATAAAATAGTAGATGAAGGGAAAAAACAAATATCATCTTGATGCAAAACTTCTGCAGTTCGTAATAAGTTTTTAATGATCATTCACCACTGTTTCCCATGGCATGGTTCAGATGAGATTTGGATATACTTTATTTTTGGGATAATACCATAAAACGATTTGTATAAACGGATGGACGGTGTGGATTACAGAATACATACATTAAAGTGGGCCCAACGGTAAGGGCCGTACCTAATCCGCTCCCTGTAAGAAGGGTCAAATGTAATTTGAACAAGGGCATTTGTGTAATTCGCGCTATGAAAAGACGCCACTGGATGTTTTTTTAAGCCATCGAAGCGGAGTCACCGAAGGAAGCCCTGCTTTCCCCTCGCTTTCACGGACGGCGTTTGCGTCCTGCGCGCCCTCCATCCTGGGAGGGGATCTGTGGGCCCCAGTTTGATGTATTTGTTTTATCAGTTCCGTCCATCCATTTTTAAAGATCATTTTAGGGCATGAGACCAAAAAGGAAGCAGTTCAAACAATCAAGTGCACCACACAACAGGAAGCAGTGGTGGTAATAATGCCTACCATCGAAACCTTTCTAGGGCCGACCATTATGTTTATTTGCCATCCATAAGGTCACGAATACGTTTAAAACACAAATATCAGCTTGATTGAAACATCCACGGCTCCCAATAAATTTTTAACGGTGGTCATTTAATCCCACTGTGAGGTCCACTTGAGCATTTATCTGCCTCCTTTGCGTATGACCTAAGATGATCCGACAAAAAGTGCCTGAAGAAGCAAGTGACTACTCTACTCATGCGACCACTCTGCACATACAGGGCACGTGGCTCCTTGATCCAAACCGTTGACCTGATGACCGATCTCGTAATCTTAAAGATTTTTGGGGTCCCTGCATCCAATGTCAACGGTCTGGATTTAGGGGACGCGGATTCTTACGAGAGCCTTTTGCATGTCATGGCCCCTAAAGGGACGCAAATCCAAAACTCAAGTATAACAGAGGATTGAAGTTCCACCGTTGAAACATTAGTAGGGACACATAAGTTTTGGATCAGCAAGAATTTTTGTGTTTTCAGTTATCTCAGTCGGAGGTGACCTTATGAAACAGTATGATGGCATATAAACATGACGGTGGACCCAAGGAGGTTTCAACGGTGAGTATTCACTTACCCACTCTTTCCTATTGAACGTCTCACTTAGTCTTGGATTTGCATAATTTTTTGGAGCCATATCCTTGGCATGATCTCCATAAATGGATGGACAGATGAGATCACGATGGCCCACCTAGCTTCCCGTCCCAATAAGTTTGCTTTGGCAGGGCATACGTCCGGTTTCAGGGGAGACTTGGTACTACACGACCAGACGCGGATTGCGTCCTACACCGCCCCCACGGTAATCCGTCCGGACAGGGTTCTGACTTCTGTGGGCCCACCGTGATGTAAGTGTTTTGTCCACACCATTCATCGCTTTTCTCAAATCATTTTAAGATATAAACGTAACAACGAAGCAGGTCCGCAGGTCCACAACTCCAATGGACCACACTTAAGGAAGCTGTAGTGATAATGATACTACCATTGAAACTTTTCTAAAGGCCACCGTGATGTTTTTTTACCATCCAACCTATTCATAAGGTCATATAGACGTGGATAAAATGAAAACACAAATATCGGCTTAATCCAAAAGTTCTCCAGCTCCCAAGAAGTTTTTAATGATAGAAGTCAAATCCTCACTTTGTGGTCCATTTAAGCCATGGACCTGGCTTATTTTTTGGTTCATAAATTAAAATTACCTGAGAAAAAGGATGAACGGCGTAGATAAAATACTTGGCTCATAATCCTTTCGGGTGGGGGTAGGATGCAATCCGCGTCCTACACGACCGGGACGTTGCTTGATACAAACGGTTCTGACAGGCTACTGTGATGCATAGGGGTGTACACAGGTCGGGCCGAGTCGAACTGGCCTCAGCTCATCCAGGCCCGTTCAACAGCCACACCAGGTTCGAACCCGACCGGGCCTGGTCACCGGGCCAACATCTCCAGCCCGAACCGGGCCCGGGCGAGTTCGGGCCAGTTTCGAACCTTCGAGTTCGGGCCAGTTTCGAACCTTACAACAAGTTCATGGGAAGGGCTTTGACAGGTAATCCGTGTCCCATTAATTTATAAGGCCCTCGATCAACGGTTTAGATAGTTGAACTATAGACTCCACAAAAAATCTTCTGGCCTGGAACGTTCAATTCCTCCCGGTGACCATACTGCCCAAAACAAATGGGTGACTAGAGAATTTGTTTTAGCCGTTTATTTGTTTTATACCTGTGGCCAACCTAAGGTGTTTAACGGCCTGATTTTCGAATCAGAAGATCTAATTAGTATATATATATATTATATATATATATATATATATATATATATCATGAACCGGGTTTCGGACCGAGTCGGGCCGGGTCGGGTTGGGCCAAGGTGAGTCGGGTTTCGGACCGGGTCGGGCTGATCTGGGAGGTATCCGAACTCGGCTCGAACTCAGTTTCGGGCCTAGAAAATTGGCCCGTCCTGACCCGAACTCAATTCCGGATCAGGCCGAGTCGGGCTTTTTCGGGCCGGGTCGAGCGAGCTAACCGGGCTAGCCCGGTTTGTGTACACCCCTAGTGATGCATGCGTTTCAGTCGAGAGTGGATTGGCTACTCCCCCGCCACCAGCCAATGCTTATGGTCGGTGCTTTGTGGGCCCCACCATGATGTATATGTTTCATCCATGCCGTCCATCTATTTTTATAGATCATTTTATGGTATAAGAGAAAAAATGAGATACATCCCAATCTCAAAAGGACCACATTACAGGAAACAGTTTTGAATAAACGTAGACCATTAAAAACTTTTTGGGGGCCATAAAAGTTTTAGATCAAGATGATCTTTTGTTTTTTCCCCTAATGTAGGCCTGTATGACCTAATCAACATACTGGATGTCAAATAAACAGTAAAGTAGGCCTTAGGAGGATATTAATAGTGGATATCCAATCACTATTGTTTTCCTGTGGTGTGGTCCACCTGAGATTTATATCCCTCTCATTTTTGGGATCAAGCATAAAATGATTTGGAAATATAGATGGACGGCATGGATGAAACACATACATCATGGTGCGGCCGACAGAGTCCGTTTACATCCGCTCCCGCGTTAGGGTGAGATGTGCTTCTTCAGTTCAAACGTAAAAAATAAAACGATGCTCTCGTTCCACAATCCTCGGTGGCAACGCCTCCCTCTCTCTCCACCGTCATTGGCGGCAGCGGAATTCTCTCTCTCTCTCATCTTTACGTTTGGTGGCAAACAACGGTTTGGTCGAGAGGTGTAAGTGCGATCGGCTGATCGGGCCCACAGTGAGTGAGATGGCCTGATTTCATACTAATAGATCTGAAGAAAAATAGTTTTAATAGGATACGGTATGCCTGGTGTGGTACCGTTTATATCTTATATGATGATCTAAAACGTTCATTTTTTGGATTCTATTCCACGGTAGAGATGATAACACCCGATCCATTAATTAAAGGCCGGGTGACGAGGACGCGGATTGCGTCCTACCCCGCCGTCTCCAGCAGGAACGGGCAGCAGATTTGAGTGGCCACCGTGACGTATGGGTGTTATCCACACCGTCCGTCCATTTTGTTCGTATCATTTTATGGTATATATATTCTCACAAATAAGTTAGATTCAAGGCTCAACTGACCACACCGAAGGAAGCAGCGGTGATAATGATTCTCACCATTGAAACTTTTCTACGGCCTACCGTGATGTTTATTTGCCATCCAACAAAGATGTGAACGAAGAGAAAACACAAATATCAGCTCCATCCAAAACTTCTGTCACCCACGAGAAGTTTTCAACTGTAAGAGTTTAATCCCTATTGTGTAGTCCACATATCTTGGATATACTTCAATTTTGGGCTTATAATTTAAAATGATACAAAATAAAAAAAAAAAAAATAAAATTTAAAAAAATTGATAAACGATGTGGATAAGACCCATACATTACGGTGGCCATTCAAAGCTCCTGCCCGTTACCTCCCGGAGACGGGCACGCAATCCGCGTCCGGGTGACGCACGCGGAAACGGATTGGCTACTCCCCCTTCCATCAGCCATTGGCTGATGGTCGGTGCTCTATGAGCCCCACCATGATGTATGTGTTTCATCCATGCGGTCCATCTATTTTTATAGATCATTTTAATATATGTAATAAAAAATTAGGTATATATAAATCTCAAGTGGACCACGTTACAAGAAACAGTGTTGAATAAACGTTGACCATTAAAAACGTTTTGGGGTCCATAAAAGTTTTGTATCAAGCTGATAATTATTTTTTCCCTTCATCTGTGTCTTTATAACCTAATCAACAGATTGGATGTCAAATAAACAGTACAGTAGGACTTAAGAGGATTTTAATAGTGGATATCTAATATTATTGTTTTCCTGTGGTGTAGTCCACCTAAGATTTATTTTGTATCAATCACTAAAATGATCTTTAAAAATGGATGAACAGAATGATGAACATATACATCATGGTGGGTCCACGGAGCACCGAACATCAGCCACGGGGCTGGTGTCAGGGGGAGTAGCCGATCCCTCTCCGACGCACGCCATGTGGTACTTTGAATGGAGTTGGGCACAATCCGCTGGGCGCGGATTAGATACTGACAGATTGAGTAGCTACTTCACTGAAGTGACGTCATCAAGTTTGGTGGCCCACCATGATTTATATTTTGTATCCACGCCTTCCATCCGTTTGGAGAGATCATTTTAAGGCAATATACAAAGAATGAGTTAAATTCAAAGCTCCAGTGGAACCCAGCACAGAAAATAGTGGGGACAGTAAAGCCCACCATTAAAAACTTCTAAAGGCCACAAAAGTTTTAGATCAAGCTCATATTTGTGTTTTCCTTTCTTTCATGTCTTTTTTAACTTTTGAACAGGTTGGATTTCAAATAAATATTATAGTGGGCCTTAGGATAGTTTCAACAGTGGGAATCACTCTCCCCATTGTTTCTATGGTGGGTCCACTACAGATTTTTATCTACCTCATTCTTTGGCTCATGCCCTAAAATGATATCTAAAAATTAATGAACCGTGTGGATACAACACATACATGATAGTGCAGCCCACGTAACTTGTTAACGCCACTTCAGTAGCCGACTCGCTACTCAACCTTTATATAATCCGCGTCCCAATCCGCTTCCCCAAACAGTGGGCCCGAAGTACGCGTCAACCAAGCTTTCGAAATGCAAAGGCACGTGCGTAGAGTGAGACGAATACCTCACCTGACCTCAGCTTTCTTTCTTTATCGTCAACGCAATAATATTTTATATTTAAAAGAGAAATTTAGGACTGTAGACCCCACCTTTTATCCAGCTGTTTTTTTGAAAGAAGACAAACCTTGTTTTGCAACTTAGACCTCCACGTGCCGAGACAGAATTTTTGGACGAAAATATCCCTCCTTTCACGGAAATGGATTGGGTACTGCCCTGCCACCAGGCAATGATGGATGTTCAGTGGTCTGTGAGCTTTACCATGATGTATGCTTTTCATCCATGTCGCTCATATATTTTTCTACATCATTTTACGGTATGAGACAAAAAATGAGGTATATGCAAATCTAAGTGTACCACATTACAGGAAACAGTGTTGAATGAGCATCGACCATTAAAAACTTTTTAGGGGCCCACTGTGATGTTTGTGAGAAATCCTCCCCATCTAAGTTCATTCAGAGGGTCACAAAGACCTGAATGAAGAGGAAAAACAAATTTCATAATGATTCAAAACTTTTGTAACCCCTAAAAAGGTTTCAATGGTAGACGTTCAATTCCCCACTGTATTTTACAGTGTGGTCCACTTGATAGTTAGATCTATCTTATTTTTCGTCTCAAGCCTTAATATGAGCTCGCCAAATAGATGGACGGTTTGGATATAACACAGACATCATGATGGGACCCACAAAAGCAACACAACATATATATTAAAATAAATAAAAAAATAAATAAAAAACAACACAGAGCGCAGTTTGCTTCGGTTATGGCTACGGTTATAATCCGTAGCCATAGTGTATCAAAAATTACAGGATTTTTTAGGGAAACTCGCTAGACAGTTCTGGACTTTTTCGATATTATCGACCATTTGTCGATATATCGCCAAAATCAAGCATCGATATATCGACATATTGTCGATATATCGACATTACATGAAATTTTTTGGTTTAGTCGCTGGACAAATGAGGACTTAATTCGATATTATCGACCATATGTCGATATATCGACAAAATCAAGCATCGATATATCGACATCTTGTCAATATATCTACGTTACATGGAATTTTTTGGTTTAGTCGCTAGACAAATGAGGACTTAATTCGATATTATCAACCCTATGTCGATCTATCGACAATATCAGGCATCGATATATTGATATATTGTCGATATATCGACGTTACATGGAATTTTTTGGTTTATTCGCTGGTCGAGTCTGTTTGGCACGCTCGGCCAATCCCGGGATTAAACCTTCCCATCCCTTCCAATCCCCCTAACCAAACGCGTCCCAGGCAAATTTGAACAGATTAGGGTGGATTGAATGGGATTTAAACGTAATGATGGTGTTGTCAGTGGATTGTTTTAAGATATATTAGTTACTTATAAATTATAATTGAGTGTGGATTGTTTGTGTAGGAGGTACACTACTGATATCGGGTCTCATTTGTCCACGTCATTTCCAAGGACTCAAGCTAACAAGATATGTCGGATTTCTCTCTCCCAAATAGATTACGTGCTATGTTACATGACTTTTTAAAGTAGTCGTCCTATATTTTAACTTGATTTTTTAAAGAAAAAAAATGAAGTTCTTTATGATAAATAATCATGTATATAATTAATAAAATCATAGATACAAAAAATAAGTCCTATATTGAAATATAATAAACTAATGTAATAACGAAAATATTAGCACGTATACACCCGACCAACCCAATCAACCCATCGAGCCCTCTTGGGTTGGGCGTGGGTTGAGAATTCCCAACCCAAGATTGGGTTGGGTTGGGTCAAGGTTTAGGTATAGGAACTTTGGGTTGGGTTAGGGTTTTCATGCTTGCCCCGCCGATTTTCTAATTTCTCCTGCCGATTTTCATGCTTGCCCTGCCGATTTTCTAGTTTCCCCCACCGATTTTCATGCTTGCCTCGCCGATTTTCTAGTTTTCCCTGCCGATTTTAAAGCTTCCCCCGCTAATTTTCTAGTTTGCCCCGCCAAGTTTCTAGTTTCCCCCGCCGATTTTCTAGTTTGCCCCGTCGATTTTCTAGTTTCCCCCACCGATTTTCTAGTTTGCCCCGTCGATTTTCTAATTTCCCCCGCCGATTTTCATGCTTGCCCCTCCGATTTTCTAGTTTCCCCCACCGATTTTCATGCTTGCTCAGTCGATTTTCTAGTTTCCCCCGCCGATTTTCTAGTTTGCCCCGCCGATTTTCCGAACTATAGATATGGCTACGGTTATAATCCGTAGCCATAGGCAAACTCGCTGGATAGTTCAGGACCTTTTGCGATATATCGAAAAACCTTCGATACATATTGAAAAAGCTGGGCTACAGCTATGGCTACGGTTTTAATCCGTAGCTATAGATTTCTTTTTTTCTTATTTATTTATTTATTTATTTATTTATTATTTTTTACTGTTGTAATCCCACCGGCTTTTATGGGTCCCATCATGAGGTCTGTGTTATATCCAACCGTCCATTGATTTGGCGAGCTCATATTAAGCTTGAGACGTAAAATAAGACAGATCTAACTATCAAGTGGTGGCCCTTTAAAATTTTTAACGGTGAAAATCAGTTTTCCCGCTGCTCTTTGTGGTGTGGTCCATTTGATCTTTGGATATGATTTTTTTTTTTTTTGAATAATGCTCTGAAATGATCTCTAAATATGGATGAACGTTGTGGATATAATAAATACATAGTTGTGGGGCCATGTAACTTTGATCTCTTTTGAGCCGTTAGGACAACTCTTGGCTGGAGGAGCGTCAGTGCTCGGCTTCCAAAGGGAGGGGTATTTTCGTCCTCAAATTAGCTGTCCTTACGCACAGGTCTAACTTGCAAAACAAAGTTTGTATTGTTTCATGAAAACAGCTGGATAAAAGGTGGGGTCCACAGTCCTGAATTTCTCTGTTTAAAATATAGCAATATATAAATGAGAAATGCTCCTGTGCCCTTACACCAACATAAGTTACAGTGCTTCTAGTTTCATTAGGACATTTATATAGTCCAATCCACTAATCTAGACTGTTCATTAAGTCCAACGCGCAATTCATGGGCTACCATGCAAACCATACCTGTCTAACACTGCCGAACATCTTATCAATAGCCTTTAATATGTATGGTCAAGATTGCTTATACAAAAATAAGACCAACCAATAATGGCACGCCTTCTCATAGCGTACCGAAAGCACCAGAGCCTTTCTTTATATAAATATCTTAGTGTTCATTACACAAGTTATACCTAAAAGCTAATTAGATTAGTAGAAATGTCACATGCCACGCACGTGGGTGGAGAAGCCCTCGTAAGAAGTGAGTTATCAAAGCATGAAGCTTCAAACATGCATTTTGAACATGTGCACATGATATGTACTAGCCTGTTTGAACCGTCAAAATTGAAAAAACCCACCCCTAATGCGGTCGTCATTCAAAGGTAGTTTCTTAGAAGTTCGGTACATTCATGAAGCATTTATTGAATGTCCCCACTGATCAGCTATTTAAATAATCAAAATAGTATAATGTTTTCGGTCTTGGTCAAAATTGTGAGTAACAATTTTGAATAATTTAATTTGACTTGTATGCCATATGTTCACACCTGTTTTGGCACATACATGCAGACTAATAAGATGTCACCGTGTGCCAATACTATGGGCCAAATGATAATGAAACCCTACCAATGTACTAAAGATATTGTTTACACCTAGTCTGGCACAGCCAAATCATATGACCCAAAAGGCATCATATGGTAGTTGTGTTACATGTGGTGTAGATGAGCTTTTAAAAAATGAGTTACAGACATACGTAATATGGAGTATAAAATGTTAAAATTCTATGACTCTTTACAAAGGCAAGTCTTATTAAAGCAATTCTCTCTCCAAGCATTTAATGCTAAAAATTACGTCAAAGAAAATCTCTACATATCATTAAATGTCAAACTCTTGCCAAAAACATGGATGCTACATGGACTCTAGCAAGTTTTCCATTCGAGAGCCTAGTGACGTGAAGACTCCAACTTATGCTCCATCTATATAAGCAAGAGTATCTCTATTGTATACGTGGATGTACATGATAGATTATGCTTACGTGAAGAATCACAATGATTTATACAATTGATCATTCAAATCTCTCATGATACAGAAACTTATGCACAATCACCACCTCCTATAAGCCTATAAAATGAGTACGTTATGAAAAGCTTCATGCCCACGTCAAACACAACCATTCTACATAGCACAACACTGCTTTTATCTTAGTTTTTAGTTTATGGACTTCTGTCCAGCCGCACTACAAAACGTCTAAGAATCAGGTTAGATTTAAATTGCTACTGCCAATTATCATCACTACAGTACACTTGAGATTAGTATAAATATCCACAACTTTTCGTCATTAGATCCTAATCAACTGATTCTTTACTTGGAATTGCCTCAATTGTTCGTCCAACAAACAATTGCAAGTATTTAACTTTTGTTTATTTCTCTACTTTATTTTGTTCATATGTCAATTATATTGAACATTAAATATTCAGATCAATAAAATCAACATTTGTAACCCCTTTTGTTTTAAACATGACCATCTTTGTTCTATCAAAAAATACAAAGTCTACAATTACTAATGAAAGAAAAGTCTTGAGCAGAAGGCAAAAAGAATCCATTCGAAAGGACTAACCCTTACCTTTTTAAAATTGCATGATCGGTGTAACTATCGGTGGTTGAGAGGTCAGACGATCCCAAGAGTTTGGTCTTAATCAGTTTATCTCAGGATAAGGGCATCGGCATTCAATCAAACTTAAGTCAAGTATAACTTTAGCATGCTCGCACTATCATAACCACGCACATACAGGCGCTCACTAACACAGGTGACCATATGTTTCATTGAATTATGCAAACACCGTGTACAATTTCTTCATGCATGTGTATCAATTCTCATGCTTTGCCAAAGTACGAATGCGTCCTTCATCTTAAAAATAAGTATGTTTACGAGAAGTTAAATTGATTCACCTCCAAATTATCAAAATACCCTTTATTCAAGTTGGCAATGCACCACTCTCCTGACGTAGCATGGCCGATGTAAGTCCTACCGCAGACATTGGATGAGTCTTACCCATAGGGATACAGTGACGCAAGTGGCCCCAATGCCCTACCCAATAAAAAGCCCCTTGCATTCAATGTAGCCATCAATTGCCCTTGGCTTCTCTCGGTATGTGTGGTAGAGATAGAAGGGGAATGACATAACATGCACAGTATATGTGAGTGCTCCAATCATACAAGTGGGACCATTGTTCAGAGATCCAGACCATTGGCCTGTCGACGGTGGCCTAAAAATAGTCTTGAGAAGATAATCTCATCCTTTCAATTTGCTGCCTAAAAGTAGACAGCAATGAAGACAAATGCAATGACGGGGGCAATCTAATAGACTTCGAGGCCAAATCTAGCAGTTGGGAGGTCTTTGCAACAAGCATAGAAATAAAGCCCCTCAAAATATCGTCAATGTGTCTACATGTATACGTTAAAACCAATATTTATAGAGCTATTTACAAGGGTTCCCTCTTTTAATCCAACTTCTTTTTTGAAAGATGAAGTAATTTATTAGGGCAAAGGGCCAAAAAAACAGAAAACAATAGAAATTAAAGAGAGAAAAAACAGAGAGAAAACAAAAGAAACATATAAACCACACACACCCAAACAACAAGCTACCCTTCAGGGAACCCAATCACTGATATTCATCAAAGCCCGATTGAAATCTGGACTTCCGAAAATGTAAGAAAACAGAGAAAGATCGTCACTGTCGCTGTTTGTCAGGCACCTGATTTATATGGCTTTAGACAAGCTGAAAGAGTATTGCCCGTACCAGTTCTTTGTATCATACACCTGTACAAAAATTGGTGTTTATGTGTATTCCTGCTATTTAAAATCATAAGCAGATGCAAAATGCTTTTGTGGGATAATGCCACACGTGTGATCAAGTGAGACCTAGTTTGGGCATTTTCTTGTACATGTGGAATGGGCACAAGTAAGGTGGATTGCAATTGCATCCAATAGTAGCAGAAATTTGCAGATAATATCATCCAAAAAACCACTTACATGCAGAAGGATAGCAGTAGACAAAAGTGACTGTTGAATAGAAGAATCACACTGAAAGATTGAAAGGGACAAGAACTTCAACAGATTTTCTAGGGCATCAAACCAGTAGAACCATACTAATGGTGCTCGTAACTAAAAATGATAACCCAAGTAAAGCTGCCTCTCAAGGGGCCCCAGCAAACACAACTTGAAAGTGATCAACAAAGTACAGCAGTGCTGTGAATGGAATGGTAAATGCTCAACTGAAGTCAACTCAAATCAATTTCTAAAAAGATAAAAAGTATATCCAAACCTGATTACTATAGGGGGTTACAATCCTCAAGCCCTATAAGGCCCCAGACCTGAATTTTGGACCACAACTGCCGGCCAGGCCTACAGGCCAGGCTTATTTAAATTTTGTTATTTGCTCAGCCCGGGGCTGAACTCATTGTCAATTCTAATTACTAATGTTGGTAGACCATGATTATTGCAACACGTATTAACGGTGTGCTCAGAAAGACCACAATAAGAACACTGCCGATTATCACAACCACGACCGCGGCTGCCACCAAAATCTATACCCTGACTCCCCAAGTATTCTTATCCCCAACCATCAAATCGCCCACCATGATCATGGCCACCATGACTTCCTGAATCCCCCTTATCGGATGAAGAAACAAACGCCGAGTAATCAAGATGTAATTGAACTCTGTATTTATACTAATTGCACATTGAACATGGGCAACATCCTCTGTAATGGATGGAATTTCTCCACTCGAAGATCTAAGCTTATGTGGGCTTGAACTCAAGATGAAGACCAAAATTGAATTTGATAACATGCAATTTCTCTGTCGTCTCATGGTCTCATAATCAATCAACAGTAGTTGATATACGTTCAGTTCTTTCCATATATCCTGCAATGCTGAATAATATTCACCCACACCCTTATCTTCTTGCTAAAATGCAAAGATGTTCTGAAGCAACTCGTATATACAAGTTACATTCCTCTCACCTAAATATATTTCTTTCAAATTATCCCACACTTCTTTTTTGTTTTGAAAAAGATGACATTTGCAGTTTCATGTTATTCTATAATGTAGCTCTAATATGAGCATCTTCTACCACCCATCTTTATAATCTGTTGAACTTTCAATAGGTTTAGGGGACATCAGATACCTCAATTTTCTTTTTCCTATAAGAAACACTTTTACTGATGTGGCCCAATGTAAATAATTTGCACTATTAAGTTTGGATGGGTGGTAATGTGAAGATTCTTCAACTCATATTGAGACAGAAAACTATTTTTGGCATCATTCTTGACATACATATTTAGAGGAGAATAAATCAAATACATAGGGAAGAACCTAAATTAAACTCAACCAACACTTGCTTCAAGAGCATAAATCAATGGACAGTTGGACACCACTACATATGTACAAACAGATTGATAACAAATAAGAAAGATGTTCACATTCATTAACAACTTTACGCACATTTGATCTTCAAATATGGCCATAGATTACTTCTATTTGAGCTTCAAGTCCGGCCGTAGATGCATGATTAGCCACTTTTAATGATCACAGTTGATTGCATGTGTAACTGGACCTCAAGTACACTTACAGGACACAACTATACAACCCGCCATGCAGTGGTTGAACAAACAGAAAATGTGATTTGCGTAAATCAGCCCCTAAACGATTTAGAATTTCACCTTATAGAAATAACAAAAGAAAGGGAAGAGAAAGAAAAGAAAATATACAAGTTACCGGATCAATCACGCTCTGACACCATGTTCTTGAGAGAGAGAGAGAGAGAGAGAGAGAGAGAGAGAGTTGGGGAGGGGAAGGGAAAATCTTGTTGGACGTCGAATATATATAGAAGAGAGAGAGAGAGAGATGAAAAGAATATATAGAAGAAGGGAGGGCTAGCCTCTCACACCCCTAACCTCTCTATTTTATCATTAGGGCTTTCATAATAAAAGCAAGAGTACAGAATTACACCTCCAAAGTTAAGTTATTATATAAGCAAAGCCCATGGGCCTAAACTCTATTCTAAAACATATTTTAGCCCAATAATAATGAGAAACCACACGTGAGATCATCACAGTCGAATAACTAACATTCCCATAAATCAAATTTACATTGATTGTGAATCTTTCGTACAAATGAGTGAGAAAATTTTGAAAGATGAATTTCCAACATAATTTGCAAATTAGCATATCAAAAGCACCAACAGAAACTCACATATTTTTATAATTCTTTGGAAACCTCACGTATGTGACCTTGAACGCACAAATTCTTCTAGCCTGTCCCATACCTCAAGTGCTGCAGCCCTGTCCTGGTGCCTTTTATTCTTGCTAATCTGCCCATCAAAGTCACACCACACACAATCTAAGATAAATGACAAAACAACCATGATAGAAAAAAGAGGAGATATTCAAGCAATATAATGAATGCCTGAGTTATCCAACAAACCAAGGAGGTCAAAAAGAGAAGTTTACTCACCGAAATAATCTTAACATTCCACTGTTTCACTGTCTTTGCAGACTCCACACTGTCATCTTCAAAACGCAT
This sequence comes from Magnolia officinalis, assembly GCA_021015155.1. Classification (NCBI taxonomy): domain Eukaryota; kingdom Viridiplantae; phylum Streptophyta; class Magnoliopsida; order Magnoliales; family Magnoliaceae; genus Magnolia; species Magnolia officinalis. Next base: position 119,732,512 of record JAJHSJ010000001.1, read on the forward strand.
GTAAAACCCGATGACTGCATTAATTCAAACAACATACATTTTCAGTGGAACCCACTCCTTTCTCACTCTAGTTAAGTCAGTTCACAGATAACAAGCACTGAGATAAGCAGGTGAACTTTTACAAGGGAAGATCTGGCATGCAACAAATCCTTTCCTGTTCATGTGAATGCTTACAGTTTCATAGGCTACTTTCAAAGGAAGCAGAGAATTGGGAATGAAATCTAGTCCTTGTGAACTGAATCCTAAAAGCCATGATGCCAGTCAAGTAAGGCTATAGAGATACTTGGCTGAGTGAACTGAAAGGACTGGGCTGTTCAGGAGGAAAAACAAACATTTTGGTAATGCAATTCTACTCTTAGAATTATGGTTAAAAGTGAGACATAGCCCATAATAATGATTTCCTCAGGAACGTGATAAAGTGCAGCTGCTCCTCTAGGTCTACATTTGGTCGTTCTTTCAAGATATTTGTGATCGAAAATGAGGTCATTTAGGGGTATCTTTGAGTGTTGTCCAGTTTGCACCCAATGCATACAGAAATCCAAACAAGCAAACATCTCATGCTCTGACTGAAGATGAGTTCTTCGCGCAACCAGTTGTGGTGCGTACCATGGCGTTTGTACATCCAACCAATTGAGCAGGTCCCCTCACCATGAGAATGGATACACCCAAAACAGGCCAATTCAACCATTATGTAGGCCACAGCATAGAAAACATTGGAAAATCACCTAAAAACCCCAAATTCACATGGGACCCATCTTAATGGTTGGATCGGCCTAATTTTTGAGGCGTCCCTTGTCATAGTGGTGAAATCCTTCTGGATGGGTTGGATTCCATACAACACCATGGTGAGCCCCCACAAGCCAACTAGTTCCATATGAGACTGCATGCTGGTTATGCAGCTGAGTAGGACAATTTGTCATGATTACATAATCAAAAGAGAAGATTTATCGATGGGTATATATTCGAGGATGCTATCTTGTTATTGGGGCCAATGAGGCAACATAATACTCTGGTTAATTCCTTCAATCTGGTGAGATGGACTGGAATAAATAACTCAAGTTTATTATTGAAACGTCAAGTTTTGATGGATAGAAAATGTAGAATATGAAGGAACCATTTGAAGAAAACTTTTGCACTGACGGAATCTAACATTCCAACACATGGAATTTAACTTCCGAGTATAACGAGATCCAACAGTAACAATAGGTGGTTGAACCTTTTCAAGTAAGCAAATTCTGAGACCATAATCCAGGCAAATATAGCTAGAGAATTTATATACTAAGACTCTTTTTCCTTTTTTTTCCTTGCTAAATCAATCAAGTCCTACTATATGTTACCGAACAAATTCACATAAAAACATTCTAAACAGAGTCCAGAAAAGAGGTTGCAGGCATGGATGATATCAAGATGGATGAGCAGGCTCTCCATATTCACAACGAAATCATTGAAGGCAGCTAGTCCCAAACACAGAGTATAACACGGAAACCATGCAAAACTCCAGTGTTGTTCGAATCATAGACTGTATTGGCTGATACTATCAGCATCACAGGTGTGCGATATACTAAACAGGGGTGTGTAACAAAAGATGCATTGCATCTACGATATATCGCCAATACATGCCGATATAACACTATTGAATTTATCATGATATATTGAGAATGGTCCTGTTGCTTAAATACCAGGTATCAATTAATAGTTGCAATATTTCTAAGCACGACAACAATAAATATCTTTGAAAAAATATCAAAAAAAATAAAATTTGACCACATTTTTGGGGAGACATATATTCCTAGATAAGTTTTAACAACTCCACTTGAGTTGTTTCGCATTAAATCACGAATGTGATGAGAAATCACGATCTGAGAGCAGAATCAGGTTGAAAAGCCAAGGGTGAAAAAAGTTGTTTGAGTTCATTTTATTTTTCAACATATTAGGAAAAAAAATCAAGTAGAAATCCATATCATTGTCCTCTGAATATTAGACGATGGCTTTCGTTTCTTCTATAGCAGTGGATTAGCTGGACTTGAAGGCCGGATTGTTGATCATGGCTTCTTCCTTTGCTCTTGATAGGCTTCCTGTTGTTGTTGTGTCACCTTTCTCACCACGAGTCCCAATCTATGAGCTTTGGTTGTTGGCATGGGACTGACCTTTGACAATTTCCTTGGAACTCACCAATTTGAATACCAAATCACAGCCACCTTTACTTTCAACTTGATGCTTGAGCCACAACCACTTCACCTTGTGATCCCTATCCGTTGGTCAATCCATCCATTGATATATTAGTCAATCCAACAGTCAATTACTCATATTCATTTCCTTGGATTGGGACACTTTCACAAGGAACATCTTATGATTTTGAAATGCCACTTCCTTAGGTTCCATCTTTTCCTTCGGTTCTTTCGCCAGTTTTGGCCCTTCCTCTCCTGAAGTCTTGAAGAACAACTAGATCTCAAATAACAGGTTCACTGATGATCCTTCTTCCACATTTCATGAATTTATATGCTTTCTTATTTTCATCATGGATGGCTTTTCAACTATGTACCCACAGTGTTCCGAGTATCAAATAACAATGGTCCATGAGAGTGACATTGAATCATACATCCTCTGAGTGCTTTTCTCCAAAGAAATAAGCTAAAAGGTCCCTTTTTTTCTTTTTTGGAAATGAAAAAAAGGTCCCATTTTATTAGACATCACACTTTGGAAAACATGCTAACTTTCGACCTTTATTTTTTGTGAAGGATTTTGATATTTTATTAGAAAAGAACTTATACAACAGAATGAAAGACATCATCCATGATAAAAGAGGACAACCCATGATCTCCTTAAGAAGACCCCATGATTATCAACAAAAACCTTTGCGCTCGAGTCCAAACTATAGCCACAAGTTTGGCTTTGAGGGAAACTTGAGGTGCCGCTCCCACTTCGGACTTGCGCTCAATGTCGTCAAATAGCATATAATTGCATAAGCCATCAGCCTAGGCTGATCACTTATGTGATCTCTCAGACTGATGGCTTTTTTTAATTTTTTTTTAAAAAAAAATTGAAAAAATCATTAATTAAGAAAATTGCCTAATTACTGCAAGTGATTGGATTGGGTATTTTTTACCTATTTCATTGTAGTTTGTCAATTAGACCATTTATACGTTATATAACAAAATAAATTTAAACAATCAACAAGTTACACTAAAAGAGAATTAATTATTAAAAACTACAAAAATAGAAATTGTATTGATAAATTGAATCTTGATGAGTTGATGCATACAATACAAGTTAAAGGTACAACTCTACAAGATATAAGTTACAACTTATTACAATCAACAAGAAATATGATCGTTGGCCATTATGCCATCATATACTAGAGTATGCCATGGTTATGCGATTATGTTATGGCATAACCATCACATACTTTAGTATGCCATATTGCCATGGCATATGCGATCATCGCATATGTAATATGAGCCAATGTATGCGATTGTGCGACCAATGTATGCAATTGTGCAAACGCATAATCACCGAGCACATGACAACACTACTCGCGGTTCTATTCCCGCTTCCTAGCCTTTTTATACCTAACAACATGTTGACACAAACACTTCCCCGCTCCCACTCCCGAATATGTTGCCGCTTTGCTTCACACTTCATGCAACTACAGCAAAACCACAACAAGAAGGCACAACTTGTCCTATAAGATCCAACTAATTTGCTCGTTCGGTATTGCCAATAGCATGATGTTATACTTCATTAAGAAGAAGGAAAGAGAAGAGAGGGAAAGGAAGCAAAGATGTTCATCGGAGCTAAAAAGGAATTAGACTACATAACCTGCAATTAAAAAAGAACCCAAAGCAGATGATCCATCCCCACAATGACTAGGAAAGTGAATATCTGACTGTAATGTCATGCTATTGCAATTCAATGCAACCAAGCATAAGCCATGGATTGTTAGTCCTAAGAATGGCAAAGGAGATTTAGGTTCTTGTGGCGAAACACATTTCCAACGACACGATCTTGCCCACCTGTATCAACTTCATGAAGAAATTTCCAACCTGCAGCAGGGAGGAAGATCCATTAAGGAATACTTTGCCAGATTACAACAATAATGGAAATAATTGGATCACTGCCAAACCATCTTTAAATCCTGAGGATGTCTAGAAACAGATAGGGCAGCTAAGAATCTTTAAGTTTCTGGGTGGTCTTCGCCCAATTTTGAGTTGCCACATGTACAGAATCTTAGGAGAGAACCCTTGCCTAGTTACCTCCCCTAGAATCAGTATACAACTACAAAAGGGGTAAGGCCAGTAGACGACCACCAAATTCGAAAACAATACTAACGAGAAAGATCTCCTCTAGCAATCTAATCCAAGGCATTTAAGGGGCAAGGACCAGGATGAGGATACACATAAAAAATCATTTGTGTAGTACCCACCCAGAGACAGCATGCTAGAGAACAATGTTGGATTCTAAATCCAAACCTTCATCCAAGGAGTTTAGTTAAAATCCTCAAACCAATTCAGCTTCAATTGAACATGAGAACTCCAGTGACCATATCAGCGCTTTCAAACCTTCCTACCTATTACCTCTCCTTATTCTGATGTCCGAAGTCCAGCATTTGTAGAGTAGATAAGCTTATGAGAGATTTTCTCTGGAATGGCAATTTAGATAGCCACAAGTTTCACCTCCTAAGTTGGTATGACGTCTGCAAACCTTATACGGAAGGGGGAGCTGGCATTAGGATCCTCTCCGATGTCAAATATTCTCTTCATGGGAAGTGGTTGTGGCACTTTGGTTCAAAAGAAGGTCATTGGTGGAGAATCGTTGCCTCTAAATATGGGGTTGAGGAGGGTGGTTGGTTTACCAAATCCTCCTCCTCTATAGAGAGGGTCTTCAATCTGAAGCCATATCTGGAATCCTCCCCCAATTATGAGAAAATGTCTCCTTCGGTGTGGTTGATGGATCTCGTATTTTCTTCTGGATCAATCATTGGATTCCTGACAGACCTTTGGCTTATGTGTTCCCTGCTCTAGCCAAAGTTGCTCCTAATCTCTCTATTTCTGTTGCTAATTGTTTTTTGACTATTGGTTCAGGAGTCTAGAGTTTCCCTTGCAGAAGAGGACTTTCTAAGAGTGAAATCGATGATTTCCTGGAGCTTTTGAGGCTTCTTCAAGGCGTTCACCTGGCTGCTGAAATGGATAATTCCTTTCGTTGGTCTCCCTCCTCAACAAAGTTCTTCTTACCCATACTCAAAGCTCCCTCCCAACTTCCGGATGGGCTCTTCCCTCCCCTCATTTGGAAGGTTGGAGCTCTTCCTAAGGTGGTTGCCTTTGTCTGCCTCCTAGCTCGAGAAAGAGTTTTAATGGTGGACAATCTGCAAAGGAGAGGCATGATACTCCTTAATGTTTGTCTCCTTTGCAGCAGCAATGCTGAGTCGATCAAGCACCTTTTCCTGCACTGTTCGTTTGCCAATGAAGTTTGGTCGGCCGTCCTGCGAAAGCTTCATCTCATTTGGGTGATGATTATTTTACCATTTGGCGCCTAGCAATGATGGCCTCTCTACGGTCTCTTTGGAGAGAGAGAAACTCCTGCTACTTTCGGAATTTCTCCTCTTCCTCCACTCGGGTGTTCTCATCCCTTCTCAGGGATCTCAAGGATAAGGTTGTGAGTTCTTCCCTCAGTGATTCCTCCATTATTTCCTCTCCTGGGATCACCTTTCTTCCTTTTTTGGGTTCAATTGTTTTGACTTCTTTCAGTTTTATGTTTCAAGTTGTATAGCTTCTTTGTTTTTTGAGTCTGTTTTTTGTGAAGTGTAGAATTCTTTTTCTTTTTCCTTTGTTTGGGTCGCCTTGGTTCCCTTAATAATATCTTCAATCTTCAAAATAAATAAATAAATAAATAAAATCAGCTTTGGTGTCTAAATCTAATTCCAACAATAAAGTTTGAGTCATTCTTAGGCAAAATGAATTAGGACATTTGTCTCCAAAATCTTTGTTTAGTATTTCCCAATAAATTTGACAGTATTCATGAATTCCAATGTGAAACCTGTGAAATAATAAACACCGTAGAAATTTGTTTCCTTCCATCCATAATAAAAGCAGTAATGCATTTCATCTTATTCATTTTGATGTTTGGAGGCCTGCCCCAATTACTACCATTTTTGGTTTTCAATATTTTATTTCCTTCTTTGACGCTTATTCCCAACACACATGGATCTACATAATGAAAGGTAGAGAAGAGGTATCTATGATCACAAAGACTTTTCTTAAGACAGTATTAACTCAATTTAATACCAAAATTAAATGTTTTTTGCTCTAACAATGCACAAGGATATCTTCACAAAATGAGGTAGAGTATCAACCACCCTGTCCCTGTGCCCAAAATAGAATAGCATTGCAGAGAGGGAGAATCATCCCCTCTTTGAGGTCACACAACCTCTTTTGGTTGCATGTCAACTCCAAAATCTTATTGGAATGAGGTTATACTGATGGTAACTTATGTGATCAATAGAACACCTAGCACTTGCTTGATGGTAGTTATCCTTTAAAAGCATTGAGACCTGATGTTCATCTTTTTTGCATAGCTCGTAAAGTTTTCAGATGCGTTTGCTTTGTACATGTTCTTGGTCGATCTTGAAACACATTAAGCCTTTTGATGCAATCGGCCCACATCCCACACATGTGCACGAGAAAAGGCCCACTTTCCTTTTTTAGCCTATGTCTAATTTCCTTTTCTTTCATATCCCTATATTAAGAAATAAGTAAATCTTAGATTTTTCTTACTTTGTGCTTTCTTATTTTAGGGATTCTATATTAGGAAATAAGCATTATTTTTCCTATTTTGGAGATCTTGGCTAGCTAGGAATCCTATTTTTAGATTTCATATATTATGAAGAAGATGGTAAGCACTTGTTATAAATAAGCCTTCGGCTTATGGAATAAGACATAGTTGAATGGTATTCTCCTTGAGTAAAGTCTCTTATTTCTTTGAAGTAGTTGTTGAAAGGGGAGAAGTGATCTCTAGTCTAAGACTAGAAGACTATTAGCTTGCTCAGAGTCTTGCATTCTTTCTCTTTTTGTGGTTCGAACTTCAATCTAATACATAGAATCTTATTGCAATTAGTTTCTTCCTTGATCCAGTTGCATTACCTTCATCAACCGAATGCATCTTCGCTTGTTAAAAAAATATCACCATCTATGAATCCAGAAAAAGGATAATAATAATAATAATAAAATTCGTTATTGACTCACTCTTATTGAAGATTTCGACGTGATCCTTGAAAGGCCAATCCTTGAACTGCCACTCCTTCCCTAAAACAAAGACTGCGACCACCCTTTCCCAGTCCTCTGACTTCATCGTCGATGGCTTGTCCCTCACCTCATATGCAGCCACCACTCGATCCCTACTGAACTTCTTCTGCACCGTAACACAGTCCGGCTTCGACGCCCCCATCTTCATCTTCACATCCGTCGGCACAAACACCCCATCCTCCAGAAACTCCTTAACATTGTAGATCGTGATCAGTGTCTGGGATGCACTCGGCACCAGGATGATTGGGACCCCCTCCCCAATCTTGCTCCCCTTCAGATGCATCTTTGGTTTCGGCGTTGACTCGAATCCCGCATCATCACCCCCACCAACCCCGCCGTCAGGCCCCAGCAGCCGGCTTTTCGCCACCAGCCCATCCTTCCGCTGTTGCGACTCAGCCCGCTGCCGCTCCTCCTCCCGCCGCGTTGACGCCACTAGAACACCGTAAAAGTCCCGGTGCCGGCATTCCAGGAGCGACTCCCTGTCTTTAAGAGGCCTCTCTAGAGCCTTAATCATGGAAACATAGTCGACAGGCCGTTCAGGTAGAATCCTCGAATCCTCGCCATTCTCGTCTTTCTCCGCAGGGGGTCCGTCTTTGGGGAAGGGTAGGGATGGATCCTCGGGGCGGTATTCTTCCACGTCAACAACGGAGGAATGGACGGTGGGGATGAGAAGTTCGATGGCGTCATGTGAGGCGATCTTTCCCTGAAGGTATTCGAGCAAGGGTTTCCTGTCAGGGAGAGTGACGGAAGGGATCTTAAGGTTGCGAGCGTTCTGAAGGTACTCTATGTGCTTCAGGTGGTGGTTCTTTATGTAATAAACGAGAGTTTCAAGGGTATATAGATTCCCTTGCTTAGAGCGGTAGCCGGTGGAGGCCGAGCAGGGGAAGGAGTAGTCCGAGCCGAACCGGAACTCGTCGCCTACTCGCACTACTTTGTCGAGTTCGCCCCGGATGGTGAAGTCTCGGAGGGCAGAGAGCGGGTCCATTGAGGGCACGCAGTGCAATTTCGAGGGGATACGAGGGTTTTCTTTCAAGATGGGAGTGATGAAGAGTAGCAGAATAGGAGGGAGAGAGGGAGTGACGGCAAGCCGTTTGCAGGTAGAGTAAAAGTTTTCTTTGCGTAGGGTATGACGGATGATGCTACAGCGTTGCTTGAAATTGCGTACCTGGTACAAAGTAGTTTTAACCTAAACCATCATAGATTACGCTTTTATTTGATTCTGTCTGTCGGATTAGTGGACATTTATATTGGACGGTTACAAATGAAAATAAATATCCAATGGTCACAAACAAGTGTCCACGAATCAGAGGTTATTAGTATTCAATCAATTTGATTTTGGAAACTGGACCTCTCGATTATAAGTAGTACAGTTTAATCCGTTTAACTTGAGTTGATGCAGTGGGTGTGCATAATTGAGTAGGTGTTAGGTTTATAGTGGAAGAATACCAGGATCGGACCTGGTTCATTGACACACACGTAGAGACTACTGGCTCATCTAACAGTTGGAGATAAAAGATGTGGATAGAGCTGGGCACCGACGACTTGAATCGACAAACTCGACCGTCCCACTCATTTAGATCCGATTGAACCGAGCAGATGAGTCTGCAATTCTAACAAGCGGGTGGATTGGAAGGGATTGAATGGTATTAGGGTGGATGGCCTGGATTTCAAGGTAATGATAGCTTTGTCAGTAGATTGGTGCAAGATCCATGGGATTGCTATATCAAGTCTGTTTGTCACGCCTCTCGGGATTAAACCTTCTCATCCCTTCCAATCCCTCAAACTAAACACGTCCCAGACAAACTTGAATGGATTAGAGTGGTTTGGATGGGATTTAAAGGTAATAATGGTGTTGTCAGTGGATTGTCTTAAGATCCATGGGATTGCTATATCCCGGGATCATATCACCCAGTCTGCTTGGCACGCTCGGCCAATCTCGGAATTTAACTTCCAATCCCTTCCAATACCATCCAATGCCTTCCAATCCGCTCGGCCAAATAGGCCCTAAGTTTTGAGTTATGATTTCAACTTGTGGATATTTGACTTGACTCGGTACTTGTGATGGGATCGGACTCAGTCCGGATTAGTCCAAGCTAGACCCAGACTCGGATTGAGTCAGGTACGATGGACTCAGTACCAAGTTGGGTCAAGTTCGGCTCAAGCCTATTTCAAAATCAAATCGAGTTGGATTAACCCCAGCTCTGTCAGACTCGACTCAATGCCCACATCTAGGTATGGATGGGGCTATCAATATGCAAGGTTGGCCCATGGGGCTCTCTAGCTTTGCCTGCTTCAAGCTAGAATTGGGTTGGGAGATATGGTCCAAGGGCCAGGCTTCAGCCTAATATTGAAGAAGTCCATTTATTAACTAGGTTGGACTATGTAAAAAGGCCCATCAGCCCGGCTTGAGTCTCGCCCCAGCCTAATCCATTTATGATTTCCAAAAGTATATTCATAAGTTTCACTCTTTTTTAACCAATTTATTGAAATATTTAATAACTAATGTAGATTAAATAACTTATCAGTTGAAATTAATATTTAGAGTTGGGTTAGGGTCAGACTCAAGCTAAGTAGATTACTAGCTTACATAGTCAAGGTTGAGCCTATTCATTTTGGCCCATAACATGCACATGCTAGGTTTAGATTTAATTCCTACCTTGTGAACCACGCATCGACTGGGCCAATAGAGCAAGCCTTACTGTTTGGTATCAGTAAGGGTGAAAATGAGTTAGGCAGGCATAACGGGTTATTAGACTTTAGACTGATCTAATAATACGTGAATCTAGTAATTACAATATGTTTTAGCTGTATGGCCTATATTGATTTGTGAGTTCATTTCAACTTGCCCATTAAATGCACAAAACGTTAGTTTTTTTTTTTTTTAACATGCACTCAGTGTAATGGGTGCCCAAACCCATGACCTCGTGTTGAAATTCTTGTGAGTTTACCCTGAGCCATAAGGTTGCAGGCCACAGTTATTTTATATATGATATCCGGCGTCATCAATAACTTAGATGGACCATGCCAAAGGGAATAGTGGTAGACATTGAAGAGGACAATACCCCCTATAGAAACTTCTAAATGGAACATGGGTCCACCACGTCATACACATGCCATCCAGCCGGCTTGTAAATTTTGTACTTGATCAACCATTGTCATAAGTTCACTTGAAAGAACAATCCTAGCCATCGGATGATGTGGGTTGTGCATTTTAGTGCCCATTCGTATATTGCTTAATTACATGCTTAAAATCCTCTAAGCATTGTGATTTATTGTTTATGGCCCATACAATGTCAATTGTTCTCCACTGAAAAATAAATACTAGGTGTGCTTGTGAGAATCAAGGAGGTCCATTAAGCCTCTTGCACGGAAAAGCATGAAATTCATGACATATAAGTTGGACTAGAATCTCATGTTGATTTTAATACACTGCGATACAGCAAAAAAAAATAAAAAATAAAATAAAATAAAATAAAATATAATCGGAAAGATAAAACAAGAATACGGGAAGTTGAGGCATATTATAGTCTGCCTTACAGGCAAATTTACTCTCATAGAAAGATTCTAGATGCACCAGGTTCCGATAAGTCTGTCCCCGAAATATAACAGCCTTCTTCCAAGATGAACAGCATTGATCAGGTGCACTTTTAATCTCTGCCACATGAATTTAAGAATGTCCATACTAATTTACTTAAAAAGAACACAAAAGAAAAATCAGAGAAAAAAAAAAAAAAGAATGATTTTACAGTAGAGAAGATATGTCTTTATAAAGGAAAAATAAGTAGGTGTTGGACTCAAAATGCATGCGAGTGGCATAATAAATGCATGTCAATGCATGCCAACTTATAAAATTTAAGTAGGTGTACAATAACACTTTTGTTTTCATGTGCGTAAGCACAAAACACATGCCGAGAAAATCAAAAGTGCTCAATCAAAGATACATCACGCCGTGCTGCGACTCGGAGACTTTAATATAAAAGCTTAGTTTTCTTAATAATTTTTCAAGGTTTGACAAAATTAAACCAAATTAAAACAAGTTAGTTAACAAAGGAAGAAACTATTTTTTAAAAAAGATTTTTTAAATATTTATTTTTAACCCTTTTAATTTAACATCCCACTAGCTTATGTTCAAGTACAATGGCATGCCATCTGGATGATTCCACGCGTGCTGCCATGGTAGGCAAGTGCGATCTCTAAGACGTTTATTAGGTGAGTCTAATGATCATATAGGCATTCTTGCCTAAAAATCAACCCTGGCCACTTGTCAGCTGAGCCATTATGTTAGAAAGAGGTGAATAGCTTAGGGCCCGTTTGGCCGGGCGGATAGGAAGGGATTGGATGGTATTGGAAGGGATTGGAAGTTAAATCCCGGGATTGGCCGGGCGTGCCAAACAGGCTGGGTGACCTGATTGCGGGATATAGCAATCCCATGGATATTAAGACAATCTATTGACAACACCATCATTACCTTTAAATCCCATCCAATCCACCCTCATCCGTTCAAATTTGCTTATGACGTGTTTGGTTAGAGGGATTGGAAGGGATGGGAAGGTTTAATCTTGGGATTGGCCGGGCATGCTAAACAGATTGGACATAGCAATCCCGGGATATAACAATCCAAGACAATCCACTGACAACACCATCATTATTCATTACCTTGAAATCCATGCCATCCACCCTAATACCATTCAATCCCTTCCAATCCACCCGGCCAAACGGGCCCTTAGAAAACTTTAGCCAGTTTTCAGAGTTGTGCATTTACTTTGTAAACTCTGGCCCACTTGATTAGAGGCCTGACATTATGCTTAGACGAGGAAATCAATGTAGAGCGATTGTTATGATGGGTAGATTTGATCTCATTCCATGTATTGGGCCCACATGGTGGGACGGCGTTTGCAAGATCTATCTCAGACATGTGTTTGTGCCTTCAAGAATACGTGTGCTTAGTAAAGATTTTGAGAACGGGAACCTTTTTTGTTTAGGAGGAAGTGGAGCTTTTTAAAAATAATAATAATAATAATTTTACGGCATAATTTCATTTAGCAATTCGATGACCATTGATTGGATGGTTTGAATAATCCAAAATGTAGAATTTTAATTAGCCCAACTAGGGAACAAATCTAAGAAAAAAAATTTATATACAACACTCCAAACAGCAGATTGTTAATTACCAAACATCGTTATTTCATGAGGATGTCAATTAGTAAACTTTGAAATCCATGATGCATGCAAACGGACCCTGGACATTGTAAGCGGAGGCCATTGTAATTGTGAATTTGAGAGAGGGGTGCCTTTGTTTTAAGTAGGGAGTTTAGATTAATTTTGTCATTTAGGGTGCAAATAGACCGTAAGTTACTTTTTATAAATTACTTATGTCATTAGTAGCTTATCTTGGTTTCTACTTCATCAATCAATAAGTATGTTTGGTAAACGACTTACATATCATCCAAAAAGTAGAAAAGCATATTTGGTTCCCAACATTAAAAGTAATTATCCCATAAGTTCCGTCCATCATGTGGGGCTAACATTTGATGTGTATTGTTGGCCCCACCTTTGATGTGGATTGTCCATCATGCAGGGCCCACCTTGGTTGAGAGTCATTCCTCATTAGGGGTTGACCTTTAATGTGCATAGTCCATTAGACAGGGCCCACCTTTGATGCTAGTCATCTATCATATGGGGCCTACCATCAATGTTATTGTCCATCACGTGGGGCCCATCTTCAATATCCACGGCCCATCATGTAGAGCCCACCTTTGATGTGGACCGTCCATCATGCAGGACCCGCCTTAGATGTGGGTTACTCATCATTAGGCTGACCTTTGATGTAAACTATCTATCATGTGGGGTCCACCTTGATGTGAATTATCCATCATGTAGGCCCCACCATTATTAATTGCCCATCATGTGGAGCCCACCTTTGATGTGGGTTGCCCATCATGTGAGCCCCACCTTCAATGTATGTTGCCTCACCTTAGATGTGGGCCATTCACCATTAGGGACGGACCTTTGATGTGGATTGTCCATCATGTAGGGCCACCTTGATATGGGTCATCGCCATGTGGGGCCCACTAGATCATCTACTCATTCATCGGATGATTTGCCTATTTCGTGAAGTTAAAAGAGGTTTATGGCCACAAAAAGCATGAGCCCTTAAATGTTTTTCTAAGTTGTCGTGTCATCAAAAAAAATGAAGAAAATTAGTTACTTTTGAAAGTTGAAAAGCAATAAAAAAATAACTTGTAAAAATAAGTTAATTAAAAAAAACAAAAAAAACTACTGGTCTAAGAAAATTAACTTATTAACTCACGAAAGTTAAAATAATCCGAATCCTTTGCTTGTCATAAGCAGGTAAATTATGCTTTCCCATGATTGGTCCACATCATTACTGACGCTGTCAACACTACTTCATTAAATGCATTGTGATGATATGGTCCGATTAGATTGCAACAAGCAAGATTTTCATGCTTGTAGCAAGCAGAGGATCCGGGTTCAAGTTAAAGAGGCTACTTATTTGGTAGTATCTAAATGGGCCCTTCACAAGGATGTTAGAGTTAAAACTCCTTACATTTGTAATACTTTTTCACAGGTCTTTGGGAAAGAGCCCATAAAAATGCACGTGACCATTTATTTTATTAAGATTTAAATATCTTAGATTAAGAAAAACCCTGAAAAAATAAAACATCAAAGCCATCTCAACAACTCTCTATTGTTTCTAAAGTCTTTCAAGTCACACAGTTGCTTTTAAACCCTTCTTAAAATAACTTGTGTAGCATTTTGCTAATTTGTTCGCACATAGTGACATGTGAGTGTATAACCATTGATCTGGACCATTCATCCATTCATAAAATTAAAGGCAAGCCATGGTGAAAAAAATCATGTTGAGCAAATGATCATAATTATTTGAATGGAGCTAACTTATTACAACTATCTGTATTTTTACAAGCTATAGATCACATGGTAAGATTCTTAGAATCAAAGCATTATTATAGGAATCATAACAAATATAAAGTTGGATCTATCGAATAAATGTTTGAAGATGATATTTGGATCTATTTGTTTTTGTTTTATTTTATCTTAATTGTTCATTTTCTATGCCGTTGATTGTGTTTATGATAATCCAATTTGTGTATCTTTTCATCATAGCTTGCTCCCAATTTTATAAATTAATGAACGCCTAGGATAAAAAATTAAACACTTTGTCTCAAAAGTATTTGGACATTGCTAATGGCCCCACAGCTGAATTGGCTTGGACATGGTTTGATCTCTTGATATTCAAAACTTTCTCAACTGCTTTTGTTTCCTGAAATATCTTCGGGAAAGGATTGTGATAAACAGCTTCACTCAAAATATTATCGCCAGATTCGTGATTAGATTTGTTTCCTTGGTGGGCCTTTTTATAGAGGTGATAAGTATGTTGCCTCATAAATGGGCACGTTGATCGTGACCATGTAACATGCGACGATTTAAAAGGCATGCATAAGAGTTTATGCCATCGCATTAATAATTAAATACATAAGGTCAAAGGAAAATCAATTGAAGATCTCTTTGAGTGTGATTACATTTTCCTTGAATGACAAATAAGTCATGTCACCACGCAGGGCGGCTCAACGTTTTTGGGGGCATTATGCAAGTTATAAAAATGAGGCTTTTTAATTTAAAATAATAATAATAATAATAAATTCAAAATTAAACCATAAATTTGCTTCTTGCCTTTTTAGATGCAAAATTACTAATTAAACTTTTGTATTCAAGTTTACCTAATAAATCAGTTTCAATAGATAAAATTGTTAAACCGTTTAATCTATCTTGAGACATAATTGTTCATAAATAATTTTTTATAATCTTTGGTTTTGAAAAACTTCTTTATGTAGATACAACTGTAACAGACATGATAATTAGTATTCTATATACAATAAAACAATTTGGAAAACAATCTAGGTTTTTTATTAGATTAAGTATTTCAATTGGAGTATTAACTCCTGTTTTTGCAACTTCTTTTAAAAATTTTAATTCCGAAAATAAATCCAAACCGTTAAAAAAATGAAGTTAAAATTTAATTTAGAAAAATAACATCAGAATTTAATTTTTTGAGAACTTAATTAGCAATAAAGTAGGTAGTTGTGGTCCTAAGTTTTAGGAGAAGAATTTATTGGGAATGATGCTATTATTTTGAAAAGAGACGATAGACTTAGACTGTTATTATTGATAGTGCTAGTTTTTAGGAATTGTTTTTTATTTTCGATTTCAAATTTGTAAACTAATTTTTAGATGTTCCTATTTTATGGGCCTTTCAATAAGTTTTATTTCAAAAATTTTAGGCTTTTTTTTTTTTTTTTTTTTCCTTTTTAATTTTCACTTTGCTATAATATAGGACCTTCAAAATTAAGAAATTTTAATTTTGCTATAATATAAGGCCTTCATAATTAGGGGTGTACATCGAGCCGAACCGAGTTGAACTGGGCTCAACCCGGCCCGACCTGGTCACTAGCCAAACCAGCCCGAACCCGGCCCGACTTGGTCACCGGGCCAACTTGTCCAGCTCAAACCCTGCCCGGTCAGCAATCGGGCTAGTTCTGGCCAGTTTCGAACCAACGATTTGGACGACCTTGATTTTTTGACTCTGCTCCATCTACTCAATGGGAAGGGCTTTGGCAGGTAACTTCAACGACTTCAATTTTTGGGAAAGCTGAATTTAGGAATATATATATATATAGGCTAGGTTGGGCCGAACTGGAACCTATCTGAACTCAACTCGAACTCAGTTTTGGGCCGAAGAAAATGGCCCATCCCGACCCGAGTCAAGCTTTTTCGGGCCGAGTCGAGCGAGTTAATCGGGCTAGCCTGGTTCGTGTACAGCCCTATTTATAATTAGGGGGCCTTAGGCGATTGCCTCACCTACCTACCCCTTTGAGCCGCCCCTATCACCACGTAGTAATTTTCTATAAGACCATATTTGGGCACTGAAAAATGAACGTAAACAACAGCTATTTGGCAAGGTTGAGCATGTTACTTCCATGTGAACAAACAATCAATATCCTCATTTACACATGTGGCCTAATTTGATTGAATTGACAATGAAGTTGACCATATAAATGCCCTTATTTGATGTGGACAAACTCAGCTTAAAACCAAAGTGCAATAAGGTCCAAAGTCTTAAAAAATTGAGAACCAGACCCACAAGTCCCGATCCCAATCAGCCCAGGTCCAAGATCTACAGGCCAGCTCGTAGACAGCCTATTTACATGTAGAGTGGGGGTGGCAACGAAACACTTGCGGCAACAGCACGTGCGTGGAAGCCTACGAGGAGATCCCACTCGCGCGAGGAGCCTCGTCAATTGCGAATAACACGCGGACAGGGCTATTCATCATGTTACATGTGAAAGCCCATCACCACGTCACATGTTTGTTGCTGGAAGCGGATTAGGTGAGGCGAGGGGAGTCAGCTCTGTGGGTGAGGTTCTGACAATGGGGTCCACTTAGATGTATAGTGTTGTATATCCACGCCGTCTATCAGTTTTTCCAACTTATAATACGGCATGGTCCCAAAAATGAGGTAGATCTAAATCTCAGGTGGGCAATACAAAAGGATTGAATTCCCACCATTAAAAACTTCCTGTGCCCCAAAAGATTTGAATCAAGATGCTATTTGTGTTTTCCATTCGTCCGGGTCTGTGTGAGTCTGTGACTTTATCAACAGGTTCGATGGCAAATAAGCATTACAACAGGCCATAGGAAAATTTTAACGGTGGGCGTTCAATCACCTGTCTTCCCATGGTGTGTTCCACCTGCTATTCTTAAAAGAACAGATCGACGGCATGGGCGGACGGCATGGATATACAACGCATAAATCTTGGTGGGCCCCACGGTCAGATCCTCACCTACTAAGCTGTTATCCCTGTCTCACCTAATCCACGCTCGCGGTTGCTAGTCCACCCTGCGGTCAGGAGTCCCTGGACCGTTCAAGCCGTGGCCTATTTTGTGGATGGTGCATAGCCGGAAAGTCCCCTGATCGAACGATCACAAGCATCCAAATAATAGCAATTAGATAGACGGTTCCTAATAATATGGAATTCTTCGATCAACGGCTCCGTTTGTACTCCCTTCCACATTTATCAACGGCATGACAACCCGGGTTTGCTAGACGCACTGCATTACATCCTTTAGAAGGCGCTGGTGCATTCTAGACTTGTAAACTCAATTGACCATTTTACCCTCTTTTTTTTTTTCGTCTTCTTTTCTTCGAGACGTTTGAAGTGTTTAGTAGTTAAAAGAGTCTACAGAGAATCTTGGGATGGCATTTCTCAGGTCCTTGACGACAGCGTCAATCCTCCCTTCTGCAGCGCTCGCATTCGTTTCTTCTTCTTCTTCATCCCAACCCTCCAAACCTCACTTTCCCATTCTACCCTTCTCTTCCTTCCCATCAAAACCCAGACCGGATCGCTTCTTCTCCCCTCTCGCCAGAAACTTCACCCTTCTACACTCCGCCCTTCACATGGATTCCCCGGCAACCACCGAGCAGGTTAGTAACGTGCGCCGAAATCCACCACATATATAACTCTCTCCACTCTCTTCTATCTTCTCAAAATCCTTCTTTTCTCCCCCTTTCCATCTGTTTCTTCTGCTTGCATTTGTTATCGATACACCTTATAAGACTCAAATACTGAATTATCCAAAGGAAAAAAGAAGAATTACGTATATCCTTCTTTTGGAGTGACTGTTATACTTAATTTGTGTTTTAAAAGTTTTTTTTTTTTTTTTCCTTCTTCTTATTGATGTGCAGAAAAATGAGGTTCTACCGGAGCTGCTGGTAAGCTATTTGTTCCGTTAGGGTTAGGAGTTCTTCTTTTTCTATGATTCTTCTTGTTTTGTTGCTGATGTGAGACTTAAGCTGTGTTTAGTTGCCCGGGCGGATTGAATTGTGAATGATCGTTTTGATCAAGAGGAAGTGACAAAAGTTATTGATGTTTGTGGGTATTCGTAATGAGAAATTAGCCATAAGATTGAAGTTGTGTTCCTTTCAGTCCAACTTGAAATTAACATGATTGCAAATTG
Organism: Magnolia officinalis; assembly: GCA_021015155.1. Classification (NCBI taxonomy): domain Eukaryota; kingdom Viridiplantae; phylum Streptophyta; class Magnoliopsida; order Magnoliales; family Magnoliaceae; genus Magnolia; species Magnolia officinalis. The sequence continues at coordinate 119,750,865 of JAJHSJ010000001.1, forward strand.
GAGCACAACCGTCAATGCGGATGCTAAGGAATGAAACTGCCAATTTGGTTATTCCCACTTTTATAGTACTCATAATTCTCATTCTTTTTTATCTAATTCAATGGTGCATCCAAACGCTTCTTAAACTTATATTCTGAATTGAATCTGAAACCGTCTCTGATCATGAACTAGAGATCACTTTTCCCCCTTCAACAACTACCCTAGAGAAATTAAGAGAATTTCATAAAAAAGAATATCATCCAACTTGTGTTATTCCATAGTTGATAGGCCTTATTTATAACCAATCCTTACAATCTACAGTAAAAGCTATGGAATCTAAAAATAGAATTCCTAGCTAGCCAAGATCTCAGGAAATAGGAAACTGCCTAGATAAGAAATCACTTAAATAAGAAATTACTTAAATAAGAAGAATTTGAGATTACTTCTTGCCTAATATATAGATATCAAAGGAAATGACCTAATGTAGAAATTTAAAAGAAATAGAAAGTGAGGATATTTCCTAATGTAGAGATTTGCCTAAAAAGAAAGTAGATATGATCTAGAAAGGGAAAGTGGGCATTTTCTTGCACACACGTGTGGAGCATGTACATGTGAGATGTGGGCCATTTCTTCAAATCTTGATCAATCTGCTTGTGTGGCCATTTGGTTGCATCAGAAGTGAGTTCTCAATTATAGTAGTCTTGCACTAGAGGTCAACATTGAGCCTGTATCTTTTCGCATTAGTGATGGACGAGTTAACGATGCATTTGCAGGAAGAGATCCCATGGTGTATGCTGTTTGCAGATGACATAGTTTTGATTAACAAGATGAAGGAAGGTGTAAACACAAAGCTAGATTTACAGACGGGGTTCTTTAGAACCTAAAGAATTTAAAATCAGTCAGACTAAAACAGAGTATATGGAGTGCAATTCTAGTAACAATAGAAGTTGGAACGAGGTATTAGCTAAGATTGTTGACCAAGAAGTTTCCACATTTCTTTGAGTTGTGAGTTTTCTCAAGTATTGTAAGAGAAGAAGTTTGAATGTCAATAAGGTTATTTTCTCCCTCTCATTCTAATATTCCCTATAAGTGTATATGTGTTTATTTCTTTGCGATTTGGTGTCAAGGTATCATTGACTCAATATCTGGGTTGAACCTGAACCGATTTCTAAACCACAAAATAGAAAGAATAAATAAAAGACTCCTAACTTTACTGCACACCGTACAGAAGTATAAGCTGTAAACATGTGTATAGTATGTTGGTATTTTTCACACAATCATATTGTAGTTTTGAGTATATTCCTGCTCTTACACTATCCAATCCCAGAATACAACTTACTGGGGCCAAGCATGCAATCAAGTGGGGTGCCCTGGGGTACCCCCTTGGGCAAACCGCACATGTGGGCTGGGGATTTGCTCATAAGGCACTGTGGTTTTCTCTAAGCATAATGAGTTGCAGTAGCTGATAACTACAAAATGATTATCCATTTGGTTTACTGATCACCCCATGTGATTAGCGTTTTGTTTATGGAGTGATCTTCGTTCTCATATTAGTTCCAAACTTATAATTAGTATCAACTTTCAGCACAGTTGAGTTCTTAATCCAGTTGCCATTATGAATTCAATATTATGAACCAACTATTTTTGCTTCACTTGCGAGAAGTTTTTCAACTTGTGATCATTTGTCATCGGATTTCTTGAATCTGAAGTATGCGGGTTTTATTCTGAAGTTTTGTTTAGTATGGATTTCAGACAGAATTCATGGTGGATATGAAATGCGATGGTTGTGTTTCAGCCGTCAAGAATAAATTGCAGACGATTGATGGTAAGTGACCATGAGTCGCATAGGAACCAGTAAATCAATCATTAAATGTGTGCACATGTTCAGTTTTTATTTGTTTGAATCTTTCTTTTTAATTTTTTTTTTACAACTCTAATTGTTCTTTTATGTCATCAGTCCTTACAAGAAATGAACTTGTGTTCAGGAGTCAAAGGAGTTGATGTAGACTTGACTAATCAAGTAGTAAGAGTGCTTGGGTCTTTACCTGTGAAGACCATGGTTGATGCTTTGGAACAGACAGGTCGAAAAACTCGTCTGATTGGTCAAGGGATCCCCGAAGGTTGGCTATCCCTATACCACCTTTTTGATGCACATCTTCATAGTCTGAGTCTTTGACTTATTCTTTATCTTGCCTAAATTGTTGTGTATCTTGATGTTCCTTCCATCATCAATTTGCTAACTTGATGTCTAAGTGTGGAATGCATTTCAACTCAGTAGGAATAGGCTGCTTGAATGTACTCCACATCACCAATGGATGGAGATCCATGGCCACTTATATAAACATCTAAACAAAATGGCATCTGTTGTAGATGATTCTTTGGAAACCATGTCCATAATAGACACCTTTCCACCCCAATCCCATTCTGATAACTTCAAGTGGGACCTGAAAGTGTCTCCACAGAGATAATGGCACTGTACTTTCCATCCATGTTGAAAAGATTAGTTACCTAAACACTAAATGTAGATCCCCTTGGTATATTTCCTTGGGATTTGAAACAACCTTATATTTAGACTTTAATTTAGTGGTTCATAAAATTTAGTGTTTGTGAAAATCGGAGGTTATAATGTCTAATGTCAATGTATGCCAGATGATATTCATTCACTTGTTCATGATTAGACTTTCAGACTGCTGATATATAGCATGTTCATGAGCTCAAGTCTAATAAACACAAATTGTAGGGTAATAGGTCAAATTGCTGGTCAGGTCCAATGTTGTCAAACCGCATATGCGGTTCCGTGTGATCGGATATGCTTGTGCGCATATGCAATCGCACAATCGCATGTGCAGTCGCGCATATATATATATATATATATATATATATATATTATATATATATATATATTATTCTATATATATATATATATATATATATATCCAAAAAATGAGAAAAATTGAAAAAAATGTAGAAAAATATAAGAACTTAGGAGAAGCTTCCCTAAGTCAATAGATAACTAATATAGTAATTTTACACATATAAAGTTAGTTTGTGACTTGTTAGAAAAATGAATGAAGTACATCAAATTCAACATTCAACAATATAGTTAAGTAACAAAACAATCAATAAGCTATTTATTGTACAAATACAATTTTGAAGTTACATCTTAATGTTTATTATTTATACATTATAACACTAACGCTACTTACAAGTTACAATTTACAACTTAGTTACAATAAGTTACAACTTAGTTACACTAACACTAACTTACAGTCAACAATATACTTACACAACTTATAGTTACAAGTTACACTACTTAGGAAAGTTTGATTTTTTGCAAAAATAAAAAATAAACAAACAAAATAATGTACCAACAGTTGGCAGATATGCAATCGCATATGCTGTATGCGATCGCATATCCTCGCACATTTGGCATATGCGATTGCATATGCACTGCAATGGCATATGCGATGTGCATATGGGAATATGCGGTCGCATTTGACAACGTTGGTCAGGTCTCATGACTGAAAACTAGTACTAGAAATTTAAACCTCAAAATATGTTTTGCAGCTACTTGATTTCCTCTAGTAAATAGAACTGTAAGTAGAATAATTACAAATAGCGATGTAGTAGGAGTAGATTGCATGACTAAACTGCACCCTAGCGATGTTGTAGTACTAGAAACTAAGTGCATGTTTGGATTGGAGGGATCCTTGGTGTTGGATTGGAAATCTCAATCATTATGTAATGATTATTTCCAAAGCACTATGCAAACATGGATTACATTTTTGGGGTCCTGTTTTGATAAATCTCATATTCTTCTCACAATGGTCACCTCGTACTTGTGCTCGAGAATCCAAACTAAGGAAAAGTCTAGTATTTCTTGGTGTAATCCACCATTTTCTTTGCTATCTAAAAAACACAAAGGGTATTATATGCATGAACCAAGGAAATGTGTGGCTTTCGTAGAAAAGACCTCAGGTTGTAAGATAGTGTATCTTTTGTGAATTTAGGAAAGTTAAGGTTTTAGGCTTCAATACTTGAGTTCCCCTGAAATAATTTTCATTCTTGAATATTTATCTGCCATTACATTTTCTTTGTGGCAAAGAAACACAGGGCTACAAGCCATTCATCCATCTCAACATCCTCATGTCCACTACGCTCATCCTATGAACATGCTGTTCCTTTATTGCCCAACATTGTGTACCATAAAGCATGTAACAGCCCGAAATTTTCACAGCCAGAGTTTGTACTCGTACCCGAGAAAACCGGGTGTTAATAATGAATAAACTAGATGCTCTGAAATCACACCCTATTTTTTCATTTGGTTTACATCCAAATACATTCATTAAGGTAACATTCATAAGAATACAATCAACTGTTTTGATTATAATTCACCAGAGTAAAGAATAATCAAAGGCCTTCCCAATGGGAGCTTATTACAACATCAGAGTTCACAGCGGAAGAATAAAATTACATCCTAAGTTGTCTTCTTGTTCTTTCAAGATAATCTTCCTTAGGGAGAATGTTCACTAAGTCTTCACTCTGTACGTCACCTGCATCAACTGTACGGTTGGGAGAGGGTCAATGCCCTACTCATAGTAAAGGTTATCCTTTAAGATTAACAATAATTTACAAGATTCATAAAAGTAAAGTAGAGGGCACTGATACGTCTCGTACTCCACTAATACATGAGATATCAGTATACGCAAACAACCTACATGAGATGCATGCCTAGCATAGTGTGTGCGGCTCATCATACGTAGTAATCGTCATAATGTGGAATATAATTCATAGGAAACCCGGCTCGACCCGCATCCCATAATTACGGATATTCGCCGGCATGGCCAACGCTAACGTGGATTTATGCGAACATCTCAGGGCAACACAACACGCGGTTGGGGGATTTACGTAACACGATGTGTTCATGGAGCGACTAATTGCGACATCCAATCCCGAAAAGTTGATGTAACACGTATGCCGATTTACATACATCGATTGTGCACCACGCCAACCAACCCACAGAATTACGTGCCGACCAAGAGGGCCGCTACCCGTAACGCATTACGTCCATGATAAGATAATCGATTCACTAGTTGTGATACCTCATTGCACATCACTTGCACTTATAAAGAATATAGCTAAATCATGAAGAATATAAACTGAATCATGGAGGTTCTGGAATAACAAAACACATGCCCATGCCTTGAAAGATGAACGGCACAAGGCCAATATAATAAAGAGAAGAGTGACAATGGTTAACCCAACAAAAGTGGCAATGACCAACATAACAAGAGAGAGTGACAATGGTCAACTCAAAAAGAAGAGTGGCAGAGCCAACTCAGTAAAGAGACGAGTGGCATAGCCAACTCAAATATAAAGACGAGTGGCAGAGCCAACTCAATAATGGATAAGGCAGGGCAAGGCTTGTACCCATGGCCTCACATGAATTCAAAGAAATTCCCTTGTATTTGACATCAAGTCATAATCCCAAAAGGGCCAATAATCAATTGATAGGATAATTCCCAATGGACATATACACATGGAATACATGATAATTCATATCGTAAAAGGCACGAAAAGGCCATAATTGATGGTGAAATATATAATAACATGGAAGATTCAAATTTATGTATGAAGGGAATACATGTAAAGGCAATAATAAATTCATGAAAACAGGTATAAAAGCCAAGATATAATAATATGAAGACAGATAAAATACAGGAAGGCACGTAAAAGCATGATAGATAAATCAACTTGAGTTACTGTAAGCTTAAAGGATAAAACCCTCACCTGTTGTCTGAATATCTTCTAGGTTTAAATGTCTTGGTCTGTTTAGATTCGCTTGTTTTAAATTCAACTAAAGTGGTTGTTAGGAGTTTTATACCATGCGAAACTCTGTATTTTCTTTCCAACTCTTGGCAAGCTCTTCTACTGAGTCATCAGGAAAGGCAGGAAAGGCTGAAAGAAGGTAGTGTAGGATTAAGGGATAAGGGGAATTTGCTGACCTGAACCTACTTAAATGGCCTGGTATAAAATTTCCCATAAAACGGATCATGAGAACTATGTGAATTGGAATTCAGGGGTATAGGTCAATGGCATTTCCGTAATTATTGCTGATCTGTGAGTTTTGGGAAATCCAATGGGTCCACATAGTTATGGGCACGTTTCTAAGAAATTCTTATGAATGAATGTATATCTAAATCACTACGGATAGGGAGTTATTCGTCGTGCCCTTCGTGGGAAGGTACTTCGTCAAATCATGCGATGGATGGTCCTTCCTGGAAATCAACGGCTTAGATGGCTTAATCTATGCATGAGGGTCATTTCTAACGGTTAGGTTTGTGCCAGGGCGAGGATGTAAGGCTAGGATTGTCGATTTGGTATCGTACACATGCACATATAAGTAAAATTTCAGGTAACGCTCGAGAACTTTCAATACTTGAGTATTGAAAAGTTCGGGGCGTTACAAAGCATGTCTTGTCTTGTAGCTATCCTATAAAATTTCCCATTGAGTTTCATTTGTATGCAGCAATCACATGAAACTCTAGAGCAACATGCTTCTCAATCTCTTTGCTCTCCTTAATTATTACCCCAAGATATTGATAGTGGTCATTTTGAGGTACCTCTTGGTCGACAATCTTGACTAATTCCTCGTTTTCATTCCCATTATTACCTAAATTGCATACCATATATTGTGTTTGGGATAAGGCGTGGATGGTGATGATGACAGGGCTACAATCTGTTTGAACCAAAATACTTAACCAGCAGAGGTATCTAATAAATGTGAGGTATCTAATAAATGTATGCTATGTAGTGGATCATGACTAGTCAATTTACATATTTGGAAGTTGGTAATTTTACTATACTATTTGATGGAAAGCTATGAAAAGTTGGTAACTTGTTGATTGTAATCAAGCTATGTAATAGACTATTAGATAGCGGTTGATTGTAAGCAACCCATGTATAGTCTATTACATTGTGTCTGTGGGGTTTTTGTGCTCTCTTGTAGGTCCCTAGCCTGGAAAAAGGAGGAAGGTTGCTTCATGTTGGCAGGCAGCATCAAACTTATGCCAGAACTTCCAACATGAATCCAAACAATATGACATTCCATACCTATGGTCTAACTGAAGTTACGGCCCTTGATAGACTGGAATGGCCCTTGACGAGTTAACCTTACTTTGATGAGAAACCAATATGGATTCTGAATTCAGGATAAATTCATGCTGAAGGTCTAAAAGAAATGCAAAAAAAAAAAAAAAGAAAAAAAAGAAGAAGAAGAAGAAAAAAGGAAAAAACACATAGTAAAATGTGATTGATCTAAGTTGGAGAATCCAGGAGATTGTGGAAAACTAGTGCTCGAATTTCACACTAAGGTGAGCTCAGTAAATTTGTCTGGAACCAGGCTAAGCTTGTGTTTTAATCTGCTTTCTATTCTCATTTTAGCAAGCAAATTAAAAAAATACAAGCAAGAAACTTCACTCATCTAGCGAAATCATTTTAGGAGATGCAGAAGTGTTGTAGGGAAATTATAATTTGACTGTTTAAGCGCATCTTAATATTCTTCAGAGTCTTATCAGTAACTGAAAGTTTGCCTACTGACATATCTTTTGCCTTTTTTATTTGTGATATTTCCATGAGTGCCATTAGATTCTACATTGGCAATTAACATCCAGTTGCTAAAGGAATTTAGTATTGCTATGCAGCTTTTTTAGTTTCGGCGGCCGTTGCTGAGTTCAAAGGTCCAGTTATCTTTGGCGTCGTTCGCTTGGCTCAAGTGAATATGGAATTGGCGAGAGTAGAGGCCAGCTTCAGTGGTTTGTCACCTGGTAAACATGGTTGGACTATAAATGAATTTGGAGATCTCACAAAAGGAGCAGCAAGCACTGGAAAAGTGTTCAACCCAAACAATCAAGCAGCTTTGGAAGAGGTTTGCACATAATTGTGTTTGTTTGCTGTATTTTTATATTCGTAGTCAGCAATATGCCTTCAATTCCGTAGTTTCTTGCACTACTTTTCTCAGTTATTGATTTGCATTGATAATAGAATCATTCTAGATTTCTTAAATTAAATACTGCTGATATAGTTAGATCTTGCATTCTGGTGCCTGTATTATGTTACTGATAAAACCAAGCTATTGTGGTCATTCTTGGGTATTATATGCACAACATACACGCATACATACATGGAGTTCTCTCGACTTCAACCACCGTAGGTTAATCAATATGCACATGTAGGTTGTACATCCAGGCGTCTATGTTACATCTAATGGGTCGGAGGTAGATTTCTTAAATTAAATACTGCTGATATAGTTAGATCTTGCATGCTGGTGCCTGTATTATGTTACTGATAAAACCAAGCTATTGTGGTCATTCTTGGGTATTATATGCACAACATACATGCATACATACATGGAGTTCTCTCGACTTCAACCACTGTAGGTTAATCAATATGCACATGTAGGTTGTACATCCAGGCGTCTATGTTACATCCAATGGGTCGCAGGTGTGGAAGGCTATTAGCAAGAGTGGTTTGTCCTGAATGAAGATTATGAGCATTGTGAATAGGATAGTCATGGAATTCTACAAGGGCATCTGCTTTTGTGGGCAAGGGGGGGATAGAATTTGCTTTTGGAAGGATGCCTCGTTGGTTGAGTTGCTGTTGATGAACTCTTGCAATTCTTTGTTATCTCTTGCTAAGATGGTTGATGTTGTGGTGTGAAATATCAAGCTAAGAAGGAACTTGCAGGATGAGGAAACATCTTTCTTCATGAATCTCTTAAGCAGGTTGAGGTATATGTTTAAAGATGCTTCAAAGGAAGACATGAACGTGTCCAGACGGTTGCCAAGTGGAAGTTTCTCAATGAAATCTTCATTTTCAAAGTTGATTGTCAGTGATTTTGCATCTCCCCCTATGCTGTTTTGGAGGTTCTTGTTCCTCCAAGAGCCAAGGCTTAGCTTGGATCACTTTGGCTGACAAGATCTTGACACTGGATAACCTAATGAAATGAAGCATAGGCTATCCCAACATGTGCATTATGTGCAGAATGATGAGGAACCAATTGATCATTTGTTCATGCACTGCACTATGGTGAGGGAGATATGGGCTTTCTTCCTTGCCTGTTTTGGGGTTTGTTGCTCTTTTGATGGTTCCCTCAGTGATTTGCATTTGGAATGGTGCTATGGACTATTTGAAGGCCGAAAGGAGCTTTTGTGGAATATGGTGTTTTTTGGGGTTCTGCAGGGATTGTGGAAAGGGGAATAAAAAGAATAGTTGATGAAACAATGCGTGTCAGGTGATACCCTAAAAAGAGGTATCATGCCTATGATCATTAGTTTTGTGCTGTGGAGGCAAGAGCTCCAAGGATGCTCAGTGGCGGATATTTCAGGGGAGTAGGGTGGGGACTTTGGGGTGTCAAGGTTGGAGCTCTTAGTGTTGTCGAGTCTCTTGTTCTCTTATCTATGCCTTTTGCGTCCTTTTGGCCTTTTTTTTTTTTTTTTTTCTTGTCTTGTATATTGTCTTGGTTTGTGTGTGAGAGACTAAGACAGTCACTTGGCACTCAGTTCCTCCATGTTCTTTCTTCTTGCTACCCCGTTACTTGAGGAGGCCAAAATTGCACAGGTTATTCTTTAGATTGAAGTTTTAACTTGATATTTTTTAGCATGGTGTTGAAGAAAGGAGCTGAGAGGGCTGCTGGTTTTTAATCTTTGGCTTGTTGGATTGGCTTCCAGATATTGCTGAAGGGTTCTGCTAGAGGATTCATGAGGTCATGGATTTTTTGTGTTCCCCTCAAGATGTCTTTGTGAGAGGTGGAAAAATCCTACATGATGTATTGGCAGTTCATGAATGCGTTGACTGGATATGTATGAATGGAAGATCAAAACTTTATTTTTTGGATGGCTGAAAGCTGAAAAGAAGATCAAAACTTGTGAGGTAGATCTGGAAAAAGGCATACTTCTATACTGACTGAGGCTTTTTATGTTGCTCACTTGGTATTTAGGAATTTAGTATATGCTAGAGGAGATGCTCGCTTGCATTGTTTATTACACAGATTTTATATTCTGGTGTACGGAGCCTCAAATGTCGTGAAACATGTGTGCTTTTGGAAGGCCTAAGACTTATTTAATTTGTTTGGTACTCTTATGGTTGAAAGTGTGTCATTTGATGTCATGAAATGGAGTAATCTCACTTTTTTTTTTTTCTCCACAGCATGGAGTGTGATGAATATTCTAAATGATATTTTTCTTTTTTGACTGAAGTTAAGAGTGTCTTTCTCCCTTCAGAGAGACTTTGGTATGAAAAAGAATGAGCATAAATTTCACTTGGTAAAGTGGGAGGGCATGCAAATGCCTGAAAAGGAAGGTGGCATTGGGACAGTATACCTTCTGAAAAAAAAAGGACATTGGGATATCATGGGAGAGAATTTTAATTTAGCTCTGCTTGGGAACTGGTGGAGGAGGTTTGGGGAAGAGTTAGGGACTTGTGGAGGAATGCCATTAATTGTAAATATGTGATATCCAGGGGTTAGTTTGCAGGGATCCCCAAAGGAATGCCAACTAGGAAGTGCGGAGTCAACATTGATAATTGAAGTCTTGTGGTCAAGGTGAGTAAGACTTTCAAGAAAGGGAATTCACTTTTTGTTGGCTGAGGTGATAAGATGTGGTTTCGGATTGATGTTTGCTTAAGTGAGGCTCCTTTGGCGGATCTTTTCTCACTCTGTCTTGCTTTCTGTTTGTAAAGTAGCAAAGCTGGAGGATTGTTATACTTTGGATAGAGATGCAGTGATTTGGAATGTTCTATTGAGGAGAATGTCTTAGAGATGAAGAAATCAGTTCTTTTAGTAGGTTTATGGGTCTTTAGTTGAAGAGAAGAAGGTTTTGGTGTGTTGAAAATGAGAATACTCTTCAAGCTCTTATCTCTAGTCAATATTTGGGAGAGGTGATCATCCATCTCCGCTTGCTAAGGTGGAAGGCTCCATTCCTCATAGAATGGAAGCATTTGTGTGTATAGCCATGGCCAACGGCTAACATGATCCTCGCAATTGACTATCTTAAAAGAAGAATATCACCATCCGAAACATGCGTGCTATTTGCCGGCAGGAGGAAGAGTTCCTAAATCATTTATTTATTCACAACTAGGTTGCGAGGGACACATAGAGCCATTTTTTAACCTCTTCAAAACTTATTGTATTATGAATGAGTCTATTCCGGATCTTCTAGATGGGTAGGACAAAGGCCCTTTTACTCCTATTGGGTCTATCAACCCTCGTGTGATTTTTTGGATATTTGGAAGGAGAGGAACCTCAGGATCTTTGAGGATAAAATGTTTCACCCAACTGCTTTTAAGTGGACGATTTTGGTCCTACAAAGCCCCTACTAAGGTCTCGGCTTTCACCTAGCTTGTATGCAGGAGTAGGGTCCTTAACATTGACAACCTTTGCGGAAGGGCTATGGTGCTTCTGAACATCTGTTTTTCTCTGCTTTAAAGATGCAGAGTTGGTAGACCATCTGTTCAACCAATGGCCCAGTTTGCTAGGGGTGTTTGGTCCAGTATTCTGGTTTCTTTTAATGTCTCCTGGGTGATGTCGAGCTCTATTGAGTGACTCTTCCAATCTTGGCGTGTTGGGGGAAACGGGAAGAACGGAAGGTCAAGGAGGAGGGTTGCTTTGCTCATCGTTCTTTGGACTCTGGGGAGAGAGAGAGAGGAATATAGTAACGACTCTCTTTTGAGGGCTATTGGTCTGATTAAATTGTGTATCAGGGAGTGGGTGCCCTAAGTTGCTGTCTGTATTTTATTTTGTTTCTGTTTGCTTTTTTTGGAGTATAGGCTCCTTATATCACACCACGGTGATGTGAACCCGAGCCATAACAAACCCAAATTAACCCTAATCCGTGCGCTTTGTGGAAACACGTATAAGGAAGATATAACAATCACAATAAAGCAGAATAACCAATAAAACAATCACACAGAACACAATGATATTTACGTGGAAAACCCTTGCAGGAAAAAACCACAACACAAATCGACAAAAATCCACTATAATCAAAGCTTTAGAGTTTACACCGACTCACCTTATTCGATTATAGATGTACCCGATCTCTCCTTGCGATGCGTAACCCCAGGAAACCCTAACCCTTTGAGAATAACCCTTCTCAAGTCCTTACAAACGTTGGAAATCCTCTCACCTTGCAAACCCTTGCCCTTAGAGAGAAAACGTTCGTAATAATACAAGTCCTAATCGCGGATTAGGCTTAAATAGCCCGATTTGTGTAACTCTACCTAACAGATTTGGTCGAACCGAACAGGACCTTCGGTTGGACCGAATAAACCAGAAGCATTTTTAGGTAGAACCGAAAAAGTGCAAAACATCACAGCGTTTAACCTATCTTTCCACCAATTTTCGGTCTAATCGAAAATGGACTCGATTGAACCGAGACAGGACAACTCTGAACAACAGATTGGCAGAATCAAGGCATCCTGCACAACAATCTCCACCTTGACTTGCATTCAGCCAAGTCACCTTAAAGACCTTGCAACCTCCACCTTGAGTGTAGACCGCTCTCTGCATTCTCCACCTGGAACACAGCTCCATCCGCACCCCTATGCAAGGGTGCCCAATCTCATCAATGGCTAGTGAGATTGATCAAGCCCAAGCAGCATTTGAACTTGTTTGTGGTCACCGGCTTTGGCAACATTTCCGTGACATTCTCATTCGTATGAATCTTCTGAAACAAAATCTCTCCTGAAGTAACGAACTCCCGTATCTTGTGGAACCTCACGTTGATGTGTTTGGTTCGTGCGTGATACACTTGATTCATCGCCAAATGGATAACACTCTTAACTATTGTAGTGCAATTGAATCGCCTCTTGGTTCAACCCGAGATCTCTATCAGACCTTTCAACCACCAATGCCTCCTTTGACGCCTCCGTTGCCACCATGTATTCCGCCTCGGTTGTAGACAACTCTATCATAGACTGTAGCGTAGATCTCCACCATACTGGTCCACCTCCTAATATGAAGACATATCCCGTAGTGGAACTTCTGTTGTCCAGATCACCTGTATAATATGAATCCACATAGCTTACAACTTCACTTGAAGCTCTACGTCCCCCAAACATGATTTCAGTATCGATTATACCCTCGAGATACCTAAGAATCCAGTTAACATCATTTCAATGCTCCTTCCTTGGATTCACCATATACCTGCTAACCACATTGACTGCCTATGAGTTATCCGGCCTCGTGCAAACCATTGCATACATGACTCCCCACTGCACTCGTGTACGACATCCATGACATTTATGAAATCTTCTATTTTGTACTTGGACACGACTTGACTGACAACTTGAAGTGACCTGCTAGAGGCGTGCTAACTGGTTTAGCACTTTCCATGTTGAACCTCGCTAACACTTTTTGCACATATCCCCTTTGAGACAACCACAACTTTCCAGACTTTGTCCTTGTGTATAGCCATGCCTAGGATCTTCTTCGCAGCGTCTAGATCCTTTATGGAAAACTCTTTGCTTAACAGAGACTTAAGCAAGTGTATCTCATTCTTGTCCTTTGCAACGATTAACACATCATCTATGTAAAACATTAGTAAAATGTAGGACCCGTCCTCAAGTACCATGTAATAAACGTAGCAATCGTACTCACGCCTGTTATACCCAATCTCCACCATGTAGCAATCAAACCGCTTGTACCACTGCCTAGGAGACTGCTTCAGCCCATACAATGACTTCTTTAGTCTACACACGTGACCCTCTTTACCAAACTCCTCAAATCCTTCAGACTGTTTCCTGTAAATGACTTCCTCCAAGTTCCCATGAAGGGATGCCGTCTTCACATCGAACTGCTTCAATTCCAAATTGGATTTCGCTACCATCGGCAGTAGCACCTTGATTGAGGTATGTTTCACGATTGGAGAGAAAACCTCATTGTGCTATACTCCTTTCTTCTGTGAGAACCCCTTTGCTACAAGCCATGCCTTGTACTCTTCGCCCTCTATTTCTGTTAATGCTTCCTCTTTCCTATAGACCCATTTACACCCTATACCCTGCTGACCTTTTGGAAGTTTCACCAACTCCTATGTTTGATTCTTGTGTGGAGATTTTATCTCCTCCGCCATGGCTGGCATCCACCTGTCGCCATCCTTTCTAGATTTCGCCTCTTGAAAGGTGGATGGATCTTCACTCCCTGTGAACAATGTAAAAGAGAATATGTCCTTGAACCTGTATCGAACCGGAGCTCTAATGGTTCTTTTCTCCCTGTTCCTGGCTATACATTCCTGTGTATCCTGCTAATTATTTTGCTCAGTTTCTTGCACCTGTTGAATTTCTCCTTCAGTAAGTGGCTTAACTAACTCCACCTGCACCGACAATTTTTCGGTCTCACCATATTTGTCTGACTTATCTGCAGCTTCCTTGTTGGCCTTCAACATTGATGTCTCATCGAAGATAACATCTCTGCTAATGACCACCTTCTGTAAAACTGAATCCCAAAGCTTATAGCCCTTAATGCCTTTTTTATATCTGACAAAGATGCACTTCCTAGACTTTGGATCCAACTTCAACCTTTGTCCACTTTGCATGCGGATGTATGCTGGACACCCGAATATCCTCAATCCTAAGTAATCGACGTCCTTGCTTGTCCATACTTCCTTTGCAACCTTGGAGTCTAGCGCTGTAGATGAAGATTGATTTACTATGCAGCATGCCATGTTCCCCGCTTCTACCCATAAGCATTTAGGCAGCCTCGCATGCAACCTCATACTTCTTGCCCTCTCTAATAGACTTCTATTCATCCTCTTTGCCACTAATTTGTTGTGGGGTCCGTGGAGTTGAGAAGTGCCTTGTTCTTTGCAAAATTCCATGAATCCCGCCTCTCTATACTCCAAGGTATTCCGTATCGATATCGGTTGGCGTAACGGTGCCCACCGTTACCTATACGGATACGGGGGTGTAACGGCGATACAGGGGCGTAATGACACGTAACGGTGCAAATATATATATATATATATATATATATTGCAAAAAAAAAGAAGAAAAAATATGGATTAAATCCGGAATATTCTAAGCATTCCAAATATGCATTCATTTATGAATTGGAACATGTTTATGGTGGTGTAACGGTCCACTCTTTGGTGAGAAGTTGTATCGGACTGTCTGATGAATTTATGAACCAGACAACCTGGATTCGACTGCAAAACTCATATATTTAATTTTCTAACTATCTACTATCAATGATAGATATATTAGAATGAATGTAATATGAAAATATCTTACATGTGTAGGTGTTTGCAATTATTTTTCATAATTTATTCTATATTAAGTTATTAACAATTTAACATACCTGTGGCTGTGATTGTGATTCCTGTCCCGTGACCTGTTATCCTCAAGTCAAGAATTTTAAAAATAAATAAATTAGTAGTGTCTGATATACTCCCCTGCAACTTGATTGGTTGTCAGGGGAGCTATTTTAAATACAAGTTCGGCAGTGTCAAGTGTGTGCTTGGCTGCTTGTAATAATACTGTTGTCTGCTGCAAATACTTACCTTAATACAAATATATACTTATAATCACAAGTCACTACCAAAATGAAAATCTGCTTTTTTGTGGTTGCTCGACCTCCACAGCATCGTCATCGTCATCATCAGGCTGAGGCTGTTCAATAGGTGGAGGTGCTGCATATCCATAATATCCAGTGCCAGAAGGAAATATTAGATCAACGAAACCAGAGGATGATTGATCCTTGACCAGGCAACGACTCTGACCCCGAGTAAGGATATCCACCAGTGCCCGTCGAATAGCCATACTGGTGCCCGTACTCAGGCTGTTGAGAATCTTGAGATTGATAGTGTGTCTGTGATGAGTAACTTGGATTTGGATCTGGATATCTATAATCATATGGATACGGATCGGGAGGACTACTCCAAGATGAATGTGATGGAACAGGCTCAGTATAACTATAATCATAATCCAATTGACCATAAGAATATCCATCGTAATAACTAGGACCATGAGCCTGCTGATGTTCCGGACCTCCCGGACTCTGTGCACCGCTAGACCTACCCTCCTGCTGGCTGTATTGTAACTCAGTACACTCATAAGTCCGACCTCTTGTACTACCTTGTTGATGTTCATCAGCATCGGGATCTGTAGCCGGCTGTATGGTGTACTGAGCAACACCAGAAGTGCCAGCACTAGGGGCAGGGGTGTCATCATCACCATCATCCGACACGGTCAAGTTACTACTGCTCGTACTCTTTTGTTAATCTTGAGCCGTACCTGGCGTAAAAGTTGCCCCTCTTACTGGGTCCAACACATCTGCATGACTCTCTTGTTGCGCTGTGCGTATTAGTGGGTCATCAATTTCTAATTCTTTACTATCCTCTTCAGTTTACTTTTCCCTTGTTTCCAACCAAGGTAGAAGTGGGTCATCGTCATCATAAATATTGTCCAAGTTTATTGGACAGTAGTCTGTGTCATCGGCGGCTGTAATGCTCCTATGATGTCGTCGCATTTTTAACTTCATATTGTAGTGCATGAAGACAAGTCTATCCAATGTCCTAGTCTGCAATCTATTCCTATTCTTTGAATGAATAAGCGCAAAACAATTTCAATTCCTTTCGCAGCTAGAAGAAGATGTTGTCTGGCTCAAAACTTTTACTGCAATTTTTTGGAGAGCCTTCGTACTCTCTCCGAAATTCATCCACCATTCGGCCGGTTGCAACCTAGATACTGCATGTTGTGCAAGAGCATCTCCAAAGCTACCCAGGCGATTTCCAAATGTATCTAATTCATTCAACGCCTTTATTTGTATATCTAAGTGAGGCTATAATCTCTTTATCACATTCTTTAGCCTGACACAAACTTCATTATCCGCAACAAATGATTGGGCATATCTGTACCTAGGATTTAGGTAGTAATCTGCTGCATGAAGATCGTGATGGAGTTGTCTTGTCCATCTCTTGTCGATCATCCTCCAATAAAACTCCCAGCTTCTACAATCATGTTGAATTACCAACTTTGCCTTATCCATGACATCGTATAGGAAGCCCATGGTAGGTGCTTCATCGGTTTCAACAAGACGGAGTATCCTCATTAGTGGCTCCATCACCTTTAGGATCAACTTGACCCTCTTCCAATATTTATTGTCCCGTATGGTGCTCGCAACTTCAATCGGTGCCCTTGATGTCTTCTGCCTATGTTTTGTATTGAGGCAATCTCGGGAAGCGAACATCTCACTTAACTCTCCTCTATGTTGGTATAAACTCTTTAATGTTATAAAGTTTGTTGCGAATCTAGTTGCCGCAGGTCTCAACAACTCTCGTCCTTTCGTGAACTTACTCATTATTGCGACTACTTGATTATGGTTGTAAATAAACGTCGTCACTTCTCTTGCCCTTTCGACCATTTCCTTAACATTCTTATTCTTTCCAACATCTTCCAATATAAGATCAATACAATGGGCAACACATGGTGACCAAAAAAGATGTGCTCTCTTTTTCATCAACTTATGTCGTGCAACTTATATGATGTTTCATTATCTGTCAAAATCTGCACTACATTCTCCTCTCCAATCTCATCCACAACTTTATCCATTAGTCGAGTAATATAATTAGAATCTTTTGTTATGTCTGAGGCATCAATTGACTTGTGGTATATAGTTCCTAAGTGGCAGTACACCATGAAGTTGATCATGTTGCGTCTGGTCGGGCCAGTCCAACCATCACACATGATCGTGCATCCTCTGGCCTGTCATATAGGTTTAAAGGTAACCACGTATCCTTTCACATCTGCATACTGTGCATCTGTCCATTTCCTCTTAATATCCTTAGCCGTGCGAGCTTTAATTCCTTCACCTGCTTCTGCTGCTGCATCAATTACCACCTGCCAATATGGAGAATTGGCCGCATTATGAGGTATGTTGACATGTATAAATAACTTTGCTGCTGCCCTACCTAACTTCTCAACGGAAGTTCTACTCCACATTTGTTTTATCTTCTTTTGTTTAGTTGATTCTTTCCTAAACAGGATTGGATCAATAGAGGGTTTCCTAGGCTCATTTACTTCTTCATCCAAATGTATAGGGGCATCACGTGAAGATGTCTCTCGTCGGCTCCCAAACATATGTTGTAACCCAACAAATCTACCCCCCCACCCCCACCTGCAGAAGTATTCGCACTCCCAGTCCCAGTCCCAATCCCACTCCCCCCCTCCCCCCTTATATCACGTATTGACCCACTCGTGCCGAACATGCGGCGACATTCTTTTTCTTCACGAGCTAGACGCAAGCTCTCTCTCCTAGTTATAGTTAATTCTTTATTTGAATCTCCGTCAGAATTAATAATACCTTCATCACGAACGCCCATATATTCAGGACCAAACACCTCCTGGCGAGCCGAATCCAAAATCTCATCTTTCTTCTTTTGTCCAGCAGCACATTTACCCTTCGACTCCTCCAGACTGGCTTGCATTAAATTCATTATCTCTTTCGGTACTCCAGTACATCCCACAACTTGACCCTTTCGATGTGCCAAATGTTGTTTGAGACACGTAATTTCATCAGTTACTAGTTTATCACAATAGTTGCACCTCATTTGGTGCCTAGTACCACCAACCCTCTGACAATGTTACCATCCAGTATCTTCACTTGTTGGCCAGACCCAGACATTTCAGGTAGATACTCGATATAGATTAGATATGACCTATGTCTATGTGAGATTGTGAATCTACTCGCTATTCTAAATTTATATACAGTTTTCAGAATCTAATCAATAAAGATGATTTTATGTTCTAAACCCTAAGAAGCTTCAAAACCTGTCTAATATAAGAAAATATAAACATAAAGTCACTAATTCGAACATATAAAAAATATAAAATCACAATAAGAAACTGTAAAATGGACATTAATATGTTCTACTATGATTAAAACATCATATTCTACCATTAAAACAACAACACATTAAATAAAAATGATTTTTCGAATTAAAAAAAAAAAAGGGCCGAAAATAGTTCGTAAATAGAAAAAAATTATAAAAAAATATAAAATCACAATAAGAATCTGTAAAATGGACATTAATATGTTCTACTATGATTAACACATCATATTCTACCATTAAAACAGCAACACATTGAATAAACATTGATTTTTCGAATTAAAAAAAAAGGGCCGAAAATAGTGCGTAAATAGAAAAAAATTATAAAAAAATATAAAATCACAATAAGAATCTGTAAAATGGACATTAATATGTCCTACTATGATTAATACATCATATTCTACCATTAAAATAACAACACATTGAATAAAAATTGATTTTTCGAATTAAAAAAAAAGGGCCGAAAATAGTGTGTAAATAGAAAAAAATTATAAAAAAATATAAAATCACAATAAGAATCTGTAAAATGGACATTAATATGTTCTACTATGATTAACACATCATATTCTACCATTAAAACAACAACACATTAAATAAAAAATGATTTTTTGAATTAAAAAAAAAAGGCCAAAAATAGTGTGTAAATAGAAAAAAATTATAAAAAAAAATATAAAATCACAATAAGAATCTGTAAAATGGACATTAATATGTTCTACTATGATTAACACATCATATTCTACCATTAAAACAACAACACATGAAATAAAAAATGATTTTTCGAATTAAAAAAGAAAGGGCCTAACATAGTGCGTAAAAAAAATAATTATAAAATCATAATAAGAATCTGTAAAATGGACATTAATATGTTCTACTATGATTAACACATCATATTCTACCATTAAAACAACAACACATTGAATAAAAATTGATTTTTCGAATTAAAAAAGAAAGGGTCGAAAATAGTGCGTAAATAAAAAAAATTATAAAAATTATAAAAAAAATATAAAATCACAATAAGAATCTGTAAAATGGACATTCATATGTTCTACTGTGATTAACACATCATATTCTACCATTAAAACAACAACACATTGAATAAAAATTGATTTTTCGAATTTTTAAAAAAGGGCCGAAAATAGTGCGTAAATAGAAAATAATTATAAAAAAATATAAAATCACAATAAGAATCTGTAAAATGGACATTAATATGTTCTATTATGATTAACATATCATATTCTACCATTAAAACAGCAACACATTGAATAAAAAGTATAAATACCTATTTTTGAGGAATTTTTGGAAAATGGCCCACGGAGCTTCGAATCAAGAAAATCCTTAATATAAGTTGTTTTTATCTATAATTTCAAGCCAAGAGTGGTCGAAAATTGCAATAGAATGATTTAGGAGGAGTTTGGAAGAAAGAAGTATATAAAAAAAAAGAAGTGAAAAATAAGACCTTAAAAAGAAGAAAAAAACTGTCCTTTTTTCGACTGTTACGCCCTGACCGTTACGGGGCCGTTACGCATACAGAATCCGGGGGGGGGGGGGGGGGGGGGTGTTCAACGGCCCAGACCGTTACTGTTACGTAACGGCCGATATGTAACCGATTCCGAATTCCTTGCTATACTCCATACTGTTATCTGATCCGAGACACTTAAGCTGTCTCCAAGTTTGCTTCTCTACCTTCGCCTTCCATTGCTTGAACCTAGGGGTGTACATCGAGTCGAACTAAGTTGAGCTGGCCCCAGCTTGACTCGGCTTGGCCACTGGCTGACCTTAGCTCGAACTCGGCTCGGCTCGGTCCTCGAGCCTGACTAGCCAGCTCGCCTCGGCTCGGTCAGCAGCTCGGGCTGAGTTCGAGCCAAGCTCGAGCCGAGTTCGCCATTGAGGCATTTCCACAAACACCTGAACTGCAACTTCAAAATCCAAAATCCCACTGTTTTACAAACAGAGGCAATGGTTTTACAGGTATTTTATCAAACACCTTCTAAGCAAAATAAAAACCAATAAAACAAAGAGAAAAAGGGTATTTGTTTCATGTACATACCTTCCTTGCCACCAGCTACATTTCGTTGAGTCATTTTATCAAACAGTTGGTGAGCAACATCAATGGCAAAGTAACCGAGTCACTGAACTGGTTCGATCCGTGTTTGATTCGAGCTGGATTCGATTCGAGTCGAGTCGAGTTGGGGCCTATTCGAACTCGGCTCGATCTCATTTTCGAGCTCAAAAAATCATCTCGACTCGGCTCGAACTCAGCTTCGAACCGAGTCGAATCGAGCTTTTTCGAGTTGAGTCGAGCGAGCTAACTGAGCTAGCTTGGTTCGTGTACACTCCTACTTGAACCTGATGAACGCCTCAGACTTGTGTTTCGAGAAGTAGACCCAAACCTTCCTCGAGTAATCATCTATGAAGGTCACAAAGTATCATGCCCTTCACTTACCCTGCATTGCTTCTCATAGACACAATTCTCACAAAAATTCACCTTGCACACCTTAACTCCCTTTAATAGTTTCCGTCTGTGGAGTTCTATCGTGCTTCTCTTGCTCATATGCCCTAGCCGCATATGCCATATATTTGAGTCATCTGTGCCAGATTCTGCGTGTGAGGTGGTAGTGGCCTCATCCATAATTGTGCTCCCATCCAACTTGTACAAATTTCCAACCTTGTGTCTCTTCATCAACACCATCGCACCTCTGGTGACCTTGATTACACCGCCCGTTGTGATAAACGTGCAACCGTTCATATCTAAAACCCCCAAGGATATTAAGTTTTTCTTTAGATCTAGGACATGCCTGACATCACCTAGAGTCCGTATAACTTTGTCAAACATCCTTACCTTGATGGTCCATATTCTAATGGCCTTGCATGTTGTGTCATTCCTCATCAGAACACTTCCACCATTATAGGACTTGTAGGAATCGAACCAAGTCCTATCCGGGCACATGTGATTCGAATATCCTAAATCGAGTATCCAAGTTTCTGAGAGACGACTTGTACCTGAAGAGACTGAGAGGTCTCCTTCTGAGTTTTCTTCTGCTACACTTGTTGATTCACATGTGTTCTCTTTTCCTTTGCTTTCTAGGTCATCATTCTGTTTTTGGCAGTCTCTTTTGAAGTGTCCCCTAATGCCATTGTAGAAGCATCCGTCTTTAGCTTTTGATTTCGACATAGACTTTTTCTTTCTGTTAGACCGAGATCGCTCCATGGATCTCTCACGTCCTTGACCTCCTTTCGCGACTAGCCCTTCCACCTGAGAGTCCTCATTGGCTGACTTCTTCCTCATCTCGTTGGAAATGAGAGCTACGAATATCTCTTCAGGCTTCACCATATTCTTCCCATATAACAAAGTAGTGACAAGATGGTCGTATGATGTGGGAAGCGATGCTAGAAGTATCACCGCTTTGTCTTCTTCATCGACCATCACTTTGAGCCTTAACAACTCATTGCATAGTTTTGTAAAGAA
The DNA here is from genome assembly GCA_021015155.1 of Magnolia officinalis. NCBI lineage: Eukaryota > Viridiplantae > Streptophyta > Magnoliopsida > Magnoliales > Magnoliaceae > Magnolia > Magnolia officinalis. The sequence goes on from JAJHSJ010000001.1 coordinate 119,773,188, forward strand.
GTTCATGTATTCTAGGAGATCAGATCCTTCCTTCATCTGTAGCTTGAAAAGTTGTTTCTTCACAAACAATTTATTTGTGAGGGACATTTGCATGTATAGGTCTTCTAGCTTCTTCCACATCTTCAGGGGAAATTTCTCATATAGAACGTTGTACATGATCTCATCTGACAAACATAGACGTATGGTGCTCATAGCCTTCTCCCTGAGATCGCTCCAGTCATCATCCGACATCTTCTCCGGTTTAGTCTCCAACAATGCCTTGCTCAACCCTTATGAGACTAGAATATCCTTTACCTTCTGATGTCACAAACTGAAATTGTTCTTTTCATCGAATTTTTGTATATCGAATTTTGACCCTAACATATTCGCTGAATCCCTGAATGTCCTTAAACCTGACCCTCTGATACCACTTTGTTGGAGTACAAGCTCCTTATATCACACCACAATGATGTGAACCCGAGCCACAACAAACCCAGATTAATCCTAATCCGTGTGCTTTACGGAAGCACGTATAAGGAAGATAGAACAATCACAATAAAGTAGAATAACCAATAAAGCAATCACACACAAAACACAAAGATATTTACGTAGAAAACCCTTGCAGGAAAAAACCACGGCACAAAGCGACATAAATCCACTATAATTAAAGCTTTAGAGTTTACACCAACTCACCTTATTCGATTACAGATGTATGGTAACCCTAGGAAACTCTGGCCCTTTGAGAATAACCCTTCTCAAGCCCTTATAAACGTTGGAAACCTTCTCACCTCACAAACCCTTTCCCTTAGAGAGAAAATGTTCGTAATAATACAAGCCATAATCGCGGATTTGGCTTAAATGGCTCGATTTGTGCTAATTTGCGTAACAAATCCGGTTGAACTGAATAGGACCTTCGGTCAGACCGAATCAACCCGAAACACTTTTTGGTCGAACTGAAAAAGTGCAAAACATCACAGCATGCAACTGTCTTTCCACCAAATTTCGGTCGAACCAAAAATGGACTCGGTTAAACCGAGATAGGACGACTCTTCACAACAGATTGGCAGAATCAAGGCATCCTACACAACAACTTTTGTCTTTGCTGGCCTTCTGGCTTTCTTAATAAATTCCACTTCTATAAAAAAAAAGAAGTGGAAGATTTTGTTTATGATTTTAGAGTGGGCTAGGATCAACCCTGCATTTAAAAAAAGGGATGATCCTCCTCTCTGGCCCTCAAGTGATTTCGTTGTGATGTATGCATTCTCATCATCTCTGTTGTATTGTTTTCATTTTCCACTTTTAGCAATAAATTGAGTTACCATTCAAAAAAAAAAAAAAAGAGGATTGTAAGGAGGATGACACCCATTCCAAGGTAACATATCTCAGAACTTTTGCCTGTAGACAAAGGTAAAAGCACACAGATAGCTGGATTAAGGTGATTCTTTTACTTTTGTTTGGTCTTCTTGACTGTGACCATTCTTTGATTCATTGTATCTAACTTATGGATTGTAGTTTCTGTTTTCATGAATCTCTTATCAATTAAACTAAAAAATCATCTTACATCTCTCTCTCCCTTAAAAAAAAAAAATCTTCATTTGAGGTTGGGAAACAATGCCCACCCATCATCATAATCTGCTGACCAATCCATAAATTTTCTTTTCCCCAAAAGGTAAGGTTTTATTAAAGAAAGGCCAAATCGGTCGAAAAGACTACAAGACAGCCCAAGAGATAGACAAAAGGGGACACTCAACAAGAGCCTTAAACTTTGAAGCACACTCTATTACATCCAATTTTGCCCTATCAAAACAATTGAAACCAAGCCACTCTGATTCCAAGCACCGGTTAGTTCTCTCCCCCCATAAAGTCCAAATCCCAGCCAATAAGGCCATTCTCCGAAGCATCATTCCTTTCTTCCTAGTCCTGCCACTGTGCGAGGCAAGAAAGAGGCCCTCAATGGAGCCTGGCTTCACCCACAACAAACTGGACTCTACCAAGAATCTCGTCCAAAGCTTTGCCAGCTAAGGGACAATGTATGAAGAGATGATCAATTGATTTCTCATTCTGCATACACATCAAGCAAATATTGGTGATCACCATCTCCTTCTTCCAAATATTATCAACTATAAGCACCTTATTTCTGCCCACCAACCATGTCAGAGCTGCTACCTTGGGGGGAGCCCCATAATGCCAAACAAATGAAGTGTGCTCCTCAAGCCCTTTTGAGGATGTCCCACAAATCATCCTATAGAACGAATTAACTGTAAACCAACTGGACTTTTCTTTATTCCAGTTCAAAGCATCCCTAACACCCGGATTAGGACTAATGCCTTGGAGCTGCTTCAACAGACCGATGAGCTCATCTTCTTCCCCATCCAACAGGTTCCTCCGAACATGGGGAAAACCACACTAAAGAAATATAATGCTGATCAATCCATAGGTACAAACACTAAAGAAAAATATTCCCCAATCAATTGCTTGCTGGATTGCCACTGAGCAAGTACTCATCAGTTTATATGTATTGAAATATGATTAATGAAGACCGTTTTGATCAACTTCAAGAAGTATATGAACCATAAGGGTTAATGTCAGGTGGGCAGTCTGGTTTTTCGTAAGCAATCATGTGAATTCATGTTTAAAGAGGATTCATAAAGCCAATGGCAATGAGCCTATGATGACAATGTTGACAATAATTGTAGTGAAATAAGTTGATAATATCAAAATGGGACCGAGGGACGATCCATGTGGCAACAATCACACTTGAACAATACATTATTTACTTATTTTGACACGAGACTTCCACATCCTATTGTAACTGTTTATTTTGAGGAGGGATGACACCCCTTCGAAGGCAAACTACAAAGGAGTTCGACTGGAAGATCAAAATCAGTTGATAAATAATCCCAACTACCCAATTCGTAGAATGTTACTTGTGAGGTCCTACTTTTGACAGCGGTGCTGATCTTAGTGAGATGGCATCAGATTTGATGTTTGATCTTGAAGCTCTTGTCAGTTTCTGTAACTACGCATTACTTGAAGATTTCATTTAGTCTTGAGGTCCACTGATATTTCAGAGTTTAGCAGAGTATTGGAAATTGGTGTTGCCATCTCATTTTTATCATTAGATCTGATTCCAAGTGGTGCTTTCTTGCTTAGAAGTTGTCTTCAGCATTCCAACACCAGTAAATTTCCCTTAATATAACGTTTTTTCAGACATCACCAGGCCAGAATTTTCTCTGAAAACTGGGAATTGTTTATATGGGCTGCATGTTGTGGTCAGTTTGATGCCACCTGTGGCTCAGTATCTTTCTCCAAAATAATATTAAAAAAAATCTCTCCAAAATTAGTACATTATTTTTAATGGAAATGTGTGCTATTTTTTAATGTGAAAAATGCTTGCATATGCTGTTGGAGGAAGACATGGTTGGATGATCATGCATTGTGAAGAGGAGTTAACAAATCCTGATGCACCAACTGTTTATAAAATTAGGCCCATGGTTGGATGATCTGAGCTTTCAATCTGATGGGTCTCACAGTAGATGGAAGTACCCAAAAATCTCCCATATTGGAAGATCCTAATCCTTTGACTAGTGGACTACAAATACATACAACGATGCATCAGAAAAAGAGGCCACAAATTGGATGGATGGGAACAAGATATCACTGATATATCCCACAATATATCGGTTATTGCAATTGGGCTCTCTGACCCATACTGCCCAATTGGAGAGCAGACAGCTAATGCGTTCCACTTATTGAACAAGGTCTATGGTCGGTCTGTGACTCCTGAATGTGGAAAGTGTTGATGCAGGACAATTAACCACTTGCTCTAAAAGCTCGCCCGGTGAGGAGTCTTGAACACGAGACCTCCCCCGTGGGCCCCGCCCACCCCGAGTGTGCCCCTGCATCCCACAGGCGACCTCACTCGAGCCCGATATGAAAATGCCCCTGCATTAATCACCCCCGATGAAGAGTCTCAAACACGAGACTTCCCGCTCTGATACCAATTTGATGCAGGACAATTAACCACTTGCTCTAAAAGCTCAAACTGTTAGAGCCTGGTGAATTAATCCATTTATCTCATAGCCCAGGTCCCACATCTCATGGGTTAGGACCTCGGCCGAACCCCCCTCATGGGCCCCAAATCACATGGATACTGCCTCACACGGGCCGCCCACCCTGAGTGTGTCCCCGCATCCCACGGGCTACCCCATTTGAGCCCGGTTTAAAACGCACATTAATCACTCCCGGTGAGGAGTCTCAAACACGAGACCTCCCTCGTGGGCCCCGCCTACCCCAAGTGTGCCCCTGCATCCCATAGGTGACCTCACTCGAGCCTGATGTGAAAATGCACCTGCATTAAGTGTCCTTGGGGTGATCCTGTAGTTCCTACGGGTTGAAGACAATGGGATCGGTCCATGGATTTTTCTTCAATTTTTTATGGCATCGCACTATATCGCATGATATCGCGATATATTGTGGATATTGCGATATCATGCGATATGTCCATACTCCTCGGTGATATCGAAAGGGAGAAAAGGAAACCAACACTGTTTTGTCTGGAAAATCCTAAAAAATTCACAAAAATCATTCCCCCCCCCCCCCCCCCCCCCCCCAAAAAAAAAAAAAAAAAAAAAAAATAATTGTAAGGTGATTTCGACGAGTCCATTATAGTTTGTTGGAAGAAAATCCTTGAAAATTTACTGAAATCACGATCAGAAGCTTCTTGGGGCCGGATTCTAGAAGGTACATATTTTTTTAATGTTGTAAATAGTGTCAAATGGTGAGAAATCCATGATTCTTCATGTTTTGCATGAAAAATTATGGATTTGGAACTTCGATTTCGAGATTTGGGGGGAGATTGGTCGAGTTGTGGAAAATTAGAGGAAAATTGAAATTTCCTCAAAATTTCCCAAATCGGTTACAATATTAGTGTCCAAACACGAAATCAAATATGTATTTAACCTTATCTACACATTCTTGACAATTTGGTGTTTTTTTTTTGGAAAAAAAATAATATTTAAAATGAAAAATGTTAAAAATATTTATTTTCAAAATCCATAGGTAGTTTTTTTTTTTTTTTTTTTTTTTTTTTTTTTTTTTAAATTTTTATTTTTAAATGTAATACTTGTTTTTCCATACATGTCTTCTTACATTTATAAATTTTATGAATTGACTTTGAGCATAGTTGTGTTAGTTTAGTTAGACAACACATATATTAGGACCCCTATACAAAGGAACCGTATTATGCGAACTTGTTTGTGTGTGTGTGTGTGTGTAAATTTCTAAGTGTGTATTGGTGTCTTTTTTAAACAATCCCTGTGGTTTCATTGAAAATTTTGACCAATTTCCTAATGTTTCCCTACAACAATGATAAATTATGCGATACAACTGATATTATCCCATGCGATAACTGATATGTATCTATACACCGAGGGTACTATACGTTACTCGGTAATGATATGGAAAACATTGATCATGACACTCCACATCCTGATGCATCAGGACCTGATTATTCCTCTTTGAAGAGAACCACATGCAACTTAATCTTTGTTCTCTTTTCTTGAATCTGTTTAGTATTATGCAATGTTTCTCATGCCATTTTGGCAAGTGCCATTTCCAGAATGCATTTTAGAGTTTCCTGAGTGTTATTGTATGGGTTTGTTTAGCCACTCGGCGACCTGGGAACGCTCGATGCACAGGAGTCTGGTGAAGCCTTCTTTTTGGGTTCTAAAAAGATGCTGAGAGTTGCAGATCTAATTGGCCGATCCATTGTGGTGTATGAAACTGAAGATAAATCAGACACAGGCAATGCTGCTGCAGTCATTGCTAGAAGTGCAGGTGTTGGTGAAAACTACAAAAAGATCTGCACATGTGACGGCGTTACCATATGGGAATCAAGTAACAATGATTTTGCAACGAGCAAGGCTTGAGTATCCTATGTATATTAGATATGCTTGAGCAGCATTAGATCATGTGAAAAAAAAAAAAACAGATGAAAAAACAGCATTCCATGTAATAAAATGATCTGAGAAAGTCACAGTACTTTTAGGAAACATTGTTTATTGTGGCTGTAACATTTCAAGTTCAAACTAGCTTGGTTTTCTATCAAAACGTGGGGGAACGGTTTTATATCGGTGCCAGCCATGTGATCATGCCAGCCATGTGATCACAATCGGGCTTCTAACTGTGTGAATGCCGTCGCTCCATACCAAACCACCAAAACCTGGGGCTGGCTGCCGAGATTTTGTGGTGACAGTCACCTTGTAAGATAACTTTTGGTTTCTGCTTGTGAAGTGCAGGGTCCTTGGCTCGACTGTAACTTCAGCACCTTTGAATGGGGAAACTGTAACTTGGTATGTTGAAGTGGGTGGGCCAACGTTTGTGACGGTCCTGTGTACAGTCAACACGGAAGTAGAGGGTGGTTCTCCAAATATAATTGAGATGGCTGGGTAGTTAAGGTCCCCTGGGGTGGTGAAAACATGTCGGCAGGATTGGTTCGAAGTCTTGGTAAAGACTTTCAGCTGCATTGGTGTTAGCTTCTGTGAGCAGAGGAATTGGATGTACTCATGCGCACCCATGTCGTAGACCAGCCCGGGGTCGACAGCTTTTGATGGATTTATGTGGCCTGCTCCGTGGTCGTGGTGGTTCGAGGGCATTTGAGTTGCGGCGTCTTTCAGTGGGCTGTGGGTGTTGTCATGAATATAGGCAGTGGTCATCAGAGCTGATTTGATTGCAGCTGGACTCCATCCAGGGTGGCTGGCCTTAAGCAATGCAGCAATGCCACTGACATGTGGGCATGACATTGAGGTTCCTGACAAGATGTTAAACCCCACCCGCCGTATATCAGTCGGCAAGCTTGATGGGCTGGCAGCCCCGCTCCATGCTGCGAGGATGTTCACTCCCGGTGCCACAACGTCGGGCTTCAAGATCTCTGGTGTGAGGTAGTTGGGTCCTCTGGATGAGAATGCAGCTACTATTGGGGAAGGCCGGATTCCTAACTTCGTTCCTGCAAAGGTTAGAGTGGCAGTGGGCCGTGGTGTGGTCTGTACATAGTGTTTGATTGATTTTCCAGCAGTTTCTCCAACTGCAACTGTGGGAAGAAGATGGCAGTCTGCAACTAGCTCCTCCCCGTTGGCTTCAGTGTTTGATAGGATCATGCCCAAACCACCCGCATCTTTCACTACCTGGCCTTTCTGCACCCGGGGGCTGATGCCGCGGTCACATATCACGATCTTCCCGGTGACGATGCGAGGATCCAGAGTTCCCTCTAGACACAAGGACCTTGGGTCGGGGCTGCTTGAGTTACCACCCATGTAAACCAGTGGGTATTGTTTTCTGGCAGACAGGTTTCGTCGGCCTTTGTAGAGTGAGACGCCGGTTAGTATCTGACCGTTGCCTAGCTTCGCTGTGGAAGGGAAATCCCTATCCATGGTACTTGCACCTACCGTGGTGATCCATGGCGAAACATTGGTGAGGCTGGCTGGATCTGGCCCTCCATTCCCTGCTGAACAGGAAACGAAAACACCCATCTCCATTGCACCGAAAGCTGCTATCGACAAGCTGTCCCGGTAATAGGAAGCAACCCCACCACCGAGTGAGATCGACAGCACATCTACGCCATCGGCCACGGCTTGATCTACGGCAGATAGGATATCAGAACTAAAACACCCACCACCCAACAGACCTTGTAAGCTGCCACCCTGGCTCCGGGTGCCATCCCCCTCGCAGTCCCACGAGCATAGCCTAAGAGGTTTGCATCCTGCACTGGGGAGCCCACAACCGTGGCTGCTGTGTGGGTCCCATGCCCGTCTTGATCCCTTGGCGACTTGAATTCATCCTTCTCGTTGATAATTCCCATGGCCGCTTCGTAGCCATGGTAAAACATACGTGCACCAATGATCTTCCGGTTGCAATTGGCACGCGTGAAGCCTCGGCCAGTCTCACAGGTCCCCTTCCAACGAGGTGGGACTGGAGCCATCCCCCGGTCATTGAAACTCGGGCTTTCCGGCCAAATTCCAGTGTCGAGAACCCCAACTATAACATCATGGTCCGAGAGGGCAGCCGACCAGATGCTGCTGCTGTCCTCTGGTTCGAGACCAAGGAACTCAGGGCTCCTCGTCGTGTGCAGTTTGTAGACCGTCTCCGGATACATGGCCAGCACGCCGTGGCTGCTCTCCAGCCTCTCAGCTTCTTCTTGGCTGAGCTGGGCTGCGAAGCCGTGGAAAGCAGTGTCATAGCTATAGATGATCCGCTGGGCTGCGCTTTCTTTGGCGTCGTCCTCTATTTCGGATTCAGCGATTGCGGATTTTACTTTGGAGGAGTACCATTCAAGATGGTCAGTGAAGGAATATGGCTTCTCTGATTTGGCCATATGAATTATGTATGTTTTCTTGGAGGGTGGGGTGATAGAGATGGAGAAGGATATGGTTAGAGAGTAGCATATTAGGAATAGGAATAGCCGTTTCCCTGGATTTCCAGCCATTTTCATCATAGAGTTTGGACGAAGAACACTCTCCAACGAATTGAGTTTGCTGAGAAATGGAATTCGAGAGAGAGAGAGCGAGAGATGCTTCATGGTAAACTTTCTTGGTCTACTTGTGCAGAGTAATAAAGGCGGTAGTTGTTCATGAATGGTGTCGAATTGAATTTGTGACAGCTTCTGTAATCAGAGCCGTAGGTTAGTCGGACCGTCATTGTATCGGACATTGCCTGAGTATGGACATATGGTGGTCATGCAAACACCCATGGTATCTATGCATGCACCTCAAGCCGAATGAAATGGATGGGTATGCATGTACTTTTTAGATGTTTTAGATTATATAATAATAGAAAATAGCAAAAGTAAATAAATATTTGTTGGGCTCTTTTATGGAAAGGTTATGCATAGGGTTACTAATTTCTATATAACAAATTTTCAAAGAGGCATAAGCTTTTTACACGTGAGATCTGATGGTCACTCGGGAGGTTTCTTTGATAAAATTACCATAATCATATGTCTATTCTCAGGGCTTGGTTTCGAGTGTCTGCATTTGTTTGTACTGTAGCTAACATGGATCCTACCTTTTAAGCCATATGGGTGTTTGGCGATGATGACATGGTGTCATGATTTGCCTCCAAATTTCATGATTTTGTAGATATTATATGTTATGTTTGGATTGTAAAGATTGAAAAGTAAAATTTTATTCATTATTTGAAATCATGTTTGAATTGATAGATGAGATCAGCAAATCCCGCCGTACACTTGCTGACAATGTTTGGAAATGTCGCAGACTTTTCTATTGTATTGATTTCAACAAGTTATTTGGACCCCACTGTGATGTATGTATCATATCCACATCATCCATTCATTTTCCGTGATCATTTTATAGCATGGGTCAAAAAATAAAGAAAATCAAAAGATTACATGGGGCATAATAGAAAGTAGTAAGATAATGACATTGACAATTGAAACCTTCTTAGGGCCCACCATAATGTATTTTTAACTATCAAATCTGTTTATAAGATTAGATAGACTTGAACGAAGGGAAAACACAAATATCAGCTCGATCCCAAACTTTTGTGACCCTTAAGAACTTTTCAACGGTAGACGTTCAATCCGCATTGCTTTATGTGGTGTGGTCCATGTGAGCGTTCGATCTACCTGATTTTTTGGCTCATGCCTTGGAGTGATCTTGAAAAATGGTTGAATGGTTTGGATATATTCCATATATCATGGTGAGGTCCACAAAGCTTGCTGACATCAACATACTCCTTAGTTGGATCGTCATAGAACATGGCCAGCGTGTTTCAAATTTCAAATATAATTTTCAAATGGATTTGAAAAGGCTGCTACAATTCTATGAAATTCTTTGTAATTCTCTACAATACTTATATGCATGGTAAAATAAACCTAGTGTGGGATTTAATTGGTGGTATCATCAATTTTATCCCACTTAATATCACTTTATTCCACGCGCCAAACACCCCCTAACGAAATGGCATGCCGTTATTATTTTTTTTAAAAAGTAAACCCTATAAGGCCCATCGTGGATGTATATGTCTTATCCGTACCGTCTATCCATTTTCTATATGATTTTAGGACACGCGCCCAAAACTGAATCATATCCAAAAAACTCAAGTAGACCACACCGCAGTAAACAGCGGGGATAATGATGTCCACCGTTGAAATCTGGTGCCAACAGGTTACACGAACATGGGTGAAATGAAAACACAAATATCAGCTTGATCCAAAACTTTTGTGATCAACGCAGGTGTTCTGTGTGGTTCACTTGAACCTTTGATATACTTTAATTTCGCCTGGTATCCTAAAATGAGTGGGTAAAACGGATGGACAGCATGAATAAGACGCATAAATCACAGGTGCGCTCCAGAGTTTACTCAATACGTTTAGCGTGCTTAGCACGCAATGCGCTTCCAAAATGCTCATACACTAGTGGGAAGTCGCAACCCATTTTCGTGTGGGTCCATAGCAGAATTAAAATTAAAAAAAAAAGGATTAAAGTAAAAATTTTAATTAAAATAATTAAAATTTCTATATGTAGAAATAATAATGTATACATTTTATCTTCACCTCTCTCAAATCGTTCCTCTTCAAATAATTTGCATACAAAACAATGTGTCTATTTTCAAATTGGCCCCAAAACTTTTTTTTTTTTTAATTTAAGAAAATGTATTTTATTGTAAAATACTTTTATAATTCGTTTGTAAAAAAAACACGAAAGAGAGTTTTTGTTGTTGTTGTTGTTGTTGTTTCATATCTTCCGAATATACAAGTGTTGGTACATCTCGTACAAGTGTCGCCCATGGTTCCGGGATCCGAAACGCTGATACGATGGGAGTCACTACGGATGGCCGGTAATTCAAAATCTCTTGGATCAGAAGATCATAGCCGTTGAATGTTTGGCCTTTCTTTTGTATTGAATGTGAACCGTTGGGTTGTATTTTCCTTTTCATCTCTGTACTTGTTGGCCACCTAAAGTAAGGTTTGGATTGTCCCAAATGGGGCATGGGCCATCCACATTCACGCACATCTATAATATCAACGGCTTGGATCAGCGAATTATGGGCCCCACTTGTACAAACCGAAAATCCTAACGGTACAAAACTTTGGGCGTATGTTACCTCTATCCATGCACAAATACGAGCAAAAATAAGTAGATTATTTGTAACATTTGTTTTCAGGGTTAAGACCACAATTAGAGATGAGGCCCCATTTAAACAATGCTTGTGACTCATCAACCGGAGATATATGGCATAGTTGTCCGGCAATCTAGACCAACCACATTTCTGGAATTTCACTGAGAAGATGATATTAACCATCTGATTTTGCACTTAGAAATTGGACCACTCATTATTTTACTTTGAACCATCCATTTGATATCCATCAATTGGATGGTTAGAATTGCTTGGTCATCATGATTTTAGTGATATGCTCCATCCACAGCGTCCCCCACAATTTGGATAGTCTGGATAGCTGTACAGGAGTGCTGCATGCGAGGAAATGCAATGGCTACTCTTGATTCTCCTACAAGTGGGACATGTGAGCGACAGTACATAGCCCAGCACATGTATGAATAAATATGCGGTTAGGAGTTAGGACAACATGTCCAAAAATCCATATTCCCACGTGATGACTCGGCAAGCGTATTTTCGGGCCAGTGGGACTACCTGATGGACAGCTTGGATCTTACACACGCGTCTCATTGACATGCGTGCAATCGAAAGTGGAACCCCTGTCCAAGTGTCTGTCCCCCCTGGAATCGGACTTGGTAGTGATCCCTCCAGTGCTGAGATCTTGGTACTGGTTGGTTATGGAAGCCCTACTATGATGTATATGTTCAATCCACTCCGTCCATCCATTTTAACAGATCATTTCAGAGCATGAACCAAAAACTAAGGCAAGTATAAATCTCAGGTGGACCACACCATAGGAAACAATGGTAATTGAATACCCACAAATAAAAACATTTTAGGCCCCCCAATGTAATGTTTATTTTCCGTCCAACTTATTGATTAAGTCACACAGACTTGGATCAATGGAAAACACAAATATCAGCTTGATCCACAACTTTTGGGGACCCTAGGATCTTTGGATCTTTTTAATGGTGGGTGTTCAATCACCACTTTTTCCTGTGGTGCGGTCCACCTAAGATCCAGATGTGCCTCATTTTTGGCTCATGCCCTTAAATGACTTGGAAAAATGGATGGACACATACATCATGGTGGGAACCACCGAGCTTTTTCAGCACCGAAGGGGACACGGGTAGAAGAGGTGTCAACACCGATTCCGAATCCCCATTAGAAAAATTCGAGTGCGGGTCCTCGCTGCACGCCACAAACAGTAATTTAATGTTAAGTAGTAATGATGTAAATGATGACATTCACAACTCAGGCAAATAGTGAATCGAGCAAAGATAGGAGTTGATAAATTCTGTCCAATAATTATTTATTCACACGTGCCTTGCACGTGCTGCAGCATATTGCCAAAAAAATCTAGGGGTAGTCCTTATAAAGAGGGAAGGTGTTTGTTATTTATATTGACCTTGAAATGGACACTCTACCTTTGAAAATCCTTTGAGGATATTAGGTGTAGTAGTGTCTCATTAAGATGTAGTACCTGGCCTTTATCAGACATGTATTAATGAGAACGGTTGGGGTAGAATACCTTTGGCCACTTTGTAGGGATGGATATCTTTCTCTCAACTCCTTTCGAAAAAGCAATATCAAGGTGACGTGTACCTGGACTCATCAATCCACCGCCATTTCCCTTTCCCACCCTTGCTTCAAAATAAGTGATGCGGGTCCCACTTCACATGGGGATTCAGGTTACTTGAATTGCCCTTAGTGAAGGTTTTCTACAATACGTACCGACTATTATTACATGATACATCAGGATTATAGCCGTTGGGTATGCGTTCATGATCGATGATCGGAACCGTTGAACTCGCCAGATACATAGTGGATGGTGGCTACCTCGGAAAAGTTTAACATCAAAAGATCCTGACCGTTGGATCAGTGGTCCACAAAATAACGTTTAAGGAGATGGTCCACCTTCAATGCAAGAGTCTTTTTTGGGCATGCCTTATCCATCGTTAAAAAATGACCATACATTCAACAGCTACAAGCCTACAATCTTACCTTATCTGTGGGCGTATTTGCAGCATACCTCTCAGCCTTCTAAGGCTACTCGCGTACATAGCTGTGGCACACGTGAAGATCTGGACCGTTGAGCCATACCCATGGTGGACGTGCCATACACGACTGGCACGCTCATCAGGTGGGCCTGTATAAAATAAATGGGAAATTAAGAAGATTGGTCGTTCGTTCAAGAATCATGAGGTGGGCCACATTTGATGTATAAATGTGAAAATGGAGCCCACCTGGGTTTGGATCAGGACTTTACTGGTCCAAGTAGCATTTGCATTTCATAAAGATAGGATGATACTTGTATCTTGACAGCTGACTTTCTCTCTCTCTTCTTTACTCCTTTCTCACCTTCTACCAACGATCACCAATTTAAAATCTTCATTCAAGGAACTCACCTCTATCGAATGAATGCAGATAACCGACCATATACAGGCAATAGTACCATATCCTATGTACTACCCGCAAAGATGCCGCCTGTGTAGGATAATGGTATTGGTAGGCCCCACGATTAAGATCAAATTCTCCAAGATCAGGATGAGCCTTTCACTAGGTGGGCCACACCTGTATGTCCAGTCAGACTGTTGGTTTCCGGAAGCGGATTGGCTACTCCCCCTCCCACCAGCCACCGCTCTATGGGCCCCACCATGAGGTATTTGTTTCATCCATTCCGTTCATCCATTTTTACATATCATTTTAGGGTTCTATACGAAAAATTAGAGGTATATGAATATCATGTGGACCACACCGTAAGAAAACAATGGTGATTGGATATCCACCATTAAAATACTCCCAAGGTCCACTGTACTGTTTATTTGACATCCAATCTGTTTATTAGGTCATACATGCCCAGATGAAGGGAAAAAACAAAGATGGCCTTGATCCAAAACTTTTATGGCCTCCAAAAGGTTTTTAATGGTCGACGTTCATTCAACACTGTTTCCCGTCATGTGGTCCAATTGAGATTGGGATATACCTCATTTTTTGTCTCATACAATATAATGATCTTTAAATATATATGGACGGCATAGATGAAATACATACATCATTTTGGGGCCCACAGAGCACCAATTACCAGCCATTGGCTGGTGGCAGGGGAGTAGCCAATCCGTTTCCATTGGCTGGTGTACCACACACCAGCTATATAACTGGTGTAGATACGTGTCGTGCTAAGACGAGCGCCGACGCTCCTCGAGTGCGAGTTGTACAAACGGTTCAAATGAGATCAAAGTTACATTGGCCTAAATGATGTATTTATTATATCCATACCGTTCATAAATTTTTTGAGATCATTATGGAGCTTTAGACAAAAAAATAAATCATATCCAATGCTCAAATGGACCACACTAAAAATAGCAGCGAGGATCATGATTTTCACCGTTAAAAAATTCGTAGGGCCCACCATAACGTTTATTTTAAATCCAATATGTAATAAGGTAAAAATACATTCATGAAGAGGAAAAATAAATTTCATAATAATCCGAAACTTTTGTGACCCCAAAAGGGCTTCAATGGTAGACGTTCAATCCCCGCTTACGTTCAATCCCCCGCTTCTTTTTTTTTTTTTTTTTTTTTTGCGGTGTGATCCACTTGATCTTTATATCTATCTTATTTTTTGGTTCTAGCATTAAGACAAGCTCACCATATAGATGGACGGTTTGGATATAACACATACCTCATGTTGGGACCCACAGAACTTGCCGACCTCAATACACCAGCTATTTAGCTGATGTGCGGTACACCAGCCAATCCGCTTCCTTGGTTTCCCATGATTCTAATGGAGTGGCCCACCTGAAAAGCGTGTTTTTTTTTCCCTAAGTGGGGCCTACCGTTTTTATGGCACTGATGTACTACCCACGTGGCATGTTGGCGGGAAGGATTGTACAGTACCGCAACCTGTGGTACCTTGCCTGCATGTGACAGTTCTCATGAAAGTAAATAACCACTTGCCTATTTTTATTTTTATTTTTTTAAATCAGAATTTGCTGAAAAACGATAACTGCGTAAAAATCTTGTTTTCTTTTGTGTTCTGTTAAATAGTAAGATTTATGTTGCCGACATAGAACGCGTTTTATATGATGTTGCCAGTGCCACTCCCATCAGTGGTGTGTTGATGTGGTGGGCGCTGTGGGCCCCAACGTAATATATATGTTTAATATCCACGCGTCCATCCATTTTGCTTCTCATGTTAGGATATGAACTGAAAAATGAAGCAGATCCGAATATTAAGTGGACCACACCACAGGAAACAGTGGGATAATGACACCCACCATTGAAACCTTTCTCGAGCTCACCGTTATGTTTATTTGTCATCCAAGCTGTTGATAAGGACACTGAGATATGAATGAAGGGAAAACACAAATATTAGCCTAATCCAAAACTTTTATGATCCCCTAAAAGTTTTTAATGGTGAGCGTTCAATTATCACTCTTTCCTACAGTGTGGTCCATTGAGATTCTGATCTGCTTCATTTTTGGATTCACGATCTAAAATGATGGGAGAAAAAGAATGGAAGGCATGGATATAAAACACATACATCACGTTAGGCCCCACAACCCCCAACACATCTACCCACCACTTAGGGAGTCGGTGTTGGCGATACCACATGATCCGCGTCCGCCGACATATGGCCGGAGCTTCGATGCATTTCAGCACTCGAGGAAAAAAGATGCAAAAGACAGGAAATGGATTGGCTACTCCCCCGGCTGGTGGTCGGCGCTATGTGGCCCCAACATGATGTATGTATTTCATCCATGCCGTCCATCTATTATTATTGATCATTTTACGGTATGAGACCAAAAACGAGGTGTATCCAAATCTCAAGTGGACCACATTATAGGAAACAGTATTGATTGATTGTCGACTGTTAAAAACTTTTTTGGGGCCATAAAAGTTTTGGATCAAGCTAATCTTTGTTTTTTCCCTACATCTAGATCTGTATGACGTAATCAACGGATTAGAAGTCAAATAAACAGTACAGTGGGCATTGGGAGGATTTTAATGGTGGATATTCAATCACTATCATTTTCATGCGGTGTGGTCCACCTGAGATTTATATTCTTCTCATTTATGGAATCAAATTGTAAAATGATATGTAAAAATGGATGAACGGCATGGATGAAACATATACATCATGGTGGGGCCCACGGAGCACCGACCACAGCCACCAGGCTAGTGGCAGGGGGAGTAGCCAATCCGGACATGTCTAACTTACTCATCAAGACTCTCTATCCGTATCTGTACAATTGGCAGTCATATAAAAGATCCAGATCATTCAACCGATGGACTCAACCACCGATGGCCCATATCCCAAAAATCACAATTTATGGGTGATTCTCACCGTTGATTGGAAGACTTTTTTTCCATTGAACGTTGACCACTTGTTGGACCCTTTTTTTTTTTTTTCCCCAAGCCGTTCATCCGTAAACATCAAAAGTTCATTTGGTGGCTGTGATCAACCAATTGGTATGCTTTAGGGCTCATCCACCGGGGGCCTAGCCACTGAGATGAGTGCTTCACAGCACGATCCTTTGTCTCACCTTCCAAGATTCTAATTGGGTACGGTGCCACCTTCATTCTTCCCCGGATTGCATCCTTAGAATGATCTGAACCGTTGATGTTGTAGTTACTACCAACTAGAAGCTATCCTCGTATAATCATTGCTGATCCAGACCTTTGAAATTCGAGCCGTTAAACGTTCATCTTTATACACAATCACCTTCTTAAGACGGCCCGGATAGCATATAATCTATAACATGAACGGTTCAATCATCATATAAGATTGTGTCAGGTGATCGAAACCTTGCACCTCACCGTACTGTGCTGCAGTTGGTACGTGGCACTGTACCTTATCAAAACCCTTAAATAGTCTTACCAAATCATTGGAGTAGGTGTAAATGAACCTAACGGCCTTGAAATTGTGGGATAGTTATCAGATATCATGTGGGACACCATATAACTTGATTGGACGGTTGTTAAGTATCCTCGCACGGATATTTGGTGCTGACTCACGTTAGGTTAGAGCTGTACATGAACCGAGTTAGCTCGGTAAGCTCAGTCTACTTGGCTTGAAAAAGTTTGATTTAACTTAGTTTGAAATTGAGTAGGCACTGAGTTGAGCTGGTTTTTTAAGCTTGGAAAAACTTTGAGCCCAGTTTGAGTTTGCTTGAATTGGACTCAATTGAAATTGAACCCCCAACTTGAATTGAACTAGTTTAGTAACTCAGTTATTATATATTGATGTTGCTTAGCAAGTGCTTGATGAAATAACACAACAAAGTACCAGCTAATGGTGGAGAAGGTATGAACTGGAAACAAATACCTTTATATTTTGATTTTTATGTTGCTTATGGAGTGTTCGATGAAATATCTATAAATTGATACTATTATTATACATTTTGTGAGAAATTAAAGGTATGATCTATGTGTTTGATAAAATACCGCAGATGCTTAATCTTGGTTTGAACTAGGCTTGAATTAGCCTAGTTGCTGACTGAACCAAGCCAAGCTGAGTTCAAGCTGGGTCAACTAGGTCAAGCCGAGTTAAGGCTTGACCCGATTCAACTCGTGCACACCTCTGGTTAGATACGATACTTACTGCATATAAGATATAACTTCGGCACCCAGTAACGGGAGCGGATTAAGTGCAGCCCCCACCTCATCCAAGATGGTGTGGCCCTTACTATGGGACCCACCTTGATGTATGTATCCTGCATCCACGGCATCCATCCGTTTTACTAGATCATCTTAGGGTAGGATCTCAAAAATAAAAAATAAAAATCTCAGGTGGACCATATTATAAGAAACAGTGGTGATGAACGGTATGGATGAAGGGAAAAAGCAAATATCAGCTCGATTCAAAACTTTATGTGGCTCATTAATGGTCAATCACAATTGTTTCTGTGTGTATGGTCCACCTGAGAGTTAGATCTGTTTCAATTTTGGATTGATGCCCTAAAATGATCTGAAAAAACGGATGGACGGTGTGGACATAGAATACTTACATCAAGGTGGGCCGCACCGTCTTAGGTGAAGCCCGCCGAACCTAATCCGCTCCCCTCCGAATTTGTACACGCTGGCAAACATTCCTTGGAACTAAACCGAGTGAACTGTGAAATCCACTCGTTTGGTAGACTGGATTTTAATTTTAGCCCGTACGTATCCAGAGGGTTTGAATTGATAGATTTGATGTTGGATTTCAAAAAATGGGTGGAGCTCCGTTGGCACGCAGGCACTCAGAAATTGTACCCTTGAAATCTGTGAAATCAGGCTGACTTAGTTTGAATGGAATCTAGCGGATATGAAATGATATTTGTGAAGTGAAAGTTCAAAAAGAACCCCTTCGTGTATATAAATTAATTTGTAGTACAATTTCCTTTTAATTTGTTCTTAGCTACCTAAGTGATAAATAATAATAATAATAATAAAACACAAATTCTTCCAATTTCATGCTGCCAAATGAGACATCTGATTCGTGAACACTTTGGATATTTTCCGTGTTTAATTATCTAATAAGAAATGTCTAACAATCCTATGGTCATTTAATATTGCTTTATTACAAACATAATTTAGATCTTTGGACAGTTTAATGTAACTTAGTAAATGTATTATAATGTAATAAATTGTAAAAGTACAATAATTACAAATTACAATTCCCACAAGTTTTGAATAAATGTACTATAAGCATGATGATAATACTTTAGGGGGTGTTTGGGGCATGGCGTTGGAAAGGATTAGGTGGGATGGGATTCAAAAAACATTATTATTACCCATGGTAGAGATTGTTCCTATCACCATGGGATGAGCTTAATTCCATGCTTTGTTTGTAATATGGTGGTACATTGAATGGATATACCCACCATCATTTGAAATTATTGAGAATAACACACGTGTTATATCTAAACTGATCATTTGTTTTGTAACCCCATTTTATGGCATGGCCTAAAAATGAGGCAAATCCAAAACTTACGTGGCCTTAAAGAAGTTTTCAACGGTAAGTATTTGATGTAGAGCGGGTCGCAGACATTTCATGGCCAAGATGGATCAGAAAAGGCCCGGTCGACGACAAAAGTGATTCGGACCATCAGACCTTAGATCGGGCGTATCTCGCAATTCGGAATGAGTTTTCTGACTTAAAATATATGATTTTGGGGTAGAACGAGCTACTTTAGCCAACCAACCCCACTACGCCGGGTTGCGCCACCCGGAATTGTGAAAAACTCCTGGATTGACGGTCATTTTCATGTTTTAATTTTATTTTTAGTATAAATAGTAAGTTTTAGTTTGATTATAACTCTTCATCCATCGGGCTTTAGGAGTTGCGCCCAACGTGAAAAGAGCTTAGAATAATTAGGAGAATGGTTTGGTAAAGCCAAATAGGACACTTACTATTTTTGGCCGAAAACCTTGTGCACTAGTAGACATCATGATTGTCTATAAATAGTAAGTTGCGAATTCTAGGAGTTTTAGTTGTAGTTTGATTCTGATTTCTTTTCCATTGCTTGGTATCCCTATTTAAAGGGTTGTGAACTCATTTTTATTCATTCATTAATCAATTTCGAATTTATTAGAATATATTTCTATTTTCTGTTTTTTTTTTTTTTTCTCGTGGATTCGAGAAGCTCTGTGAAGAGGCCAGAGAAGTTCCGTAGATTCGGAATAGTTATCTTCCTGAGGAAGATGGTGCTCGACCTCACGTCCTTCCCTGCGTCAGTATTCAATCCCCGTTACTTTCTATGGTGGGGTCCACTTGAGCTTTAGATCTACCTGATTTGTTGGCCCATGCTCTAAAATGATCTCGAAAAATGAGTGGATGGTGTGGATAGCCAACACATCATGGTGAGACCTACACAACTTGCTAACATTAGTGAAATTGGCATGGGACCCAATGTGATTCCATCTAATCTACTTCCAAGCTTTCCATTCTTCCCAAACATAGAGTGAAATTGGCACAAAACCTGATGCAATTCCATCCCACCTAAGCCTATCTAATACCATGCGCCAAACGCCCCCTTAGCTCATTTTCCTACTAGTTTGACATCTAATTTAGATGTCAAACTAGTTGAAAAATGCGCTGAGTCCATGTTTGAAAAAGAGATTTCTAATGTCAAACTAGTTTAAAAATGCGCTGAGTCCCATGTTTGAAAAAGAGATTTCTACTGTACTATATTTTTAAATTCATAATAATTGCAAATATTTTACTTTCCTCCTTTTATATTTGCATTTAATCATTAAATTATATACTGAGTTATTTATTTAAACAAACACTGGAAAATTATAATCATGATATTTTTCATTACAATACTGTTAAATACTACTATCCAAACAGGCCCTAAGTGCATTCGTATCATCACCGCACTTATCAAAGTTTTTCCATTTGATTATTTCTTTTAGAAGGTTTATTAAGTCGACAGGCACTAAGAGCTGTAAACATCCGCTAGGCAACCCCGGTGAGAACTACAGTTTCTGTAAGGTTGAAAATAGCAGTAGATTTCGTGTCTTAAAAAACAAGATTTTTCAGGTGGACTGCATAGTTAATTTCTTTTCTAATTATTTATTCGTTTTGAGAGTCTGTAGCCTAGCTAAGTTGTGAAATGGCCTGAATTTTATGCTAGAAGATCTAACATTGTAGCTCACCTGATGAAAAGCTGAGATCTCACGAATGTTTTTCATTTCTGCACGTCTGCTTGTCTGTGGCTCCCAAACGCCATTCGAATTAGCAAACCTTTCTTACTTTCTATCTGACAATTGAATGTGAATCATTTTCTACTTAATAGTCTTCTTGAGTGATCCACGAATTGGGTGGTTGGGATCACATAATTAATTTGATTTCATGGGGCAAACGGCAACCGACGGTCGAGCTGTAGCTACAATCAAAGCTGGCCATGTAGGCCCACCTAAAGTAGCAAAACATATTCTTGATACTTGTTAAATTGTAATCTGCTAATTCTAACTGGGTCCCACTACAGTGAGGGCCACGTACAATCAACTATAGAAACTGACCGACTGATGCAAATGTCCAATCAGTACGAGTCGGAGTTGCATTCGTTGCACTTTCTTTTTGTCTTATCACTTCGCCCTGGTATAGATGCAAATAGATGGCATGGTCTAACATTAGCAAGATCAGGAGCTTGATCATCCCCACCGCATAGTGCACTCAAGTCAATCAATCCACACCATTCAATAGAAGGGCCACCTCTTGGTTGTTTAGCCCGAAAATTGTACGGAGGGCCATTCAATTCTAACTATGCCAATGATGTCTTGCAAATGGGTAGTAAAAAAGGAGAATGATCAACGGTTTAGATTCAATGGGCAAAGATTAATAGAATTTTTATGGTGTTTTGGACTGTGAATCAGGTGAGAATTTTAGGATAGAAATGGGCCAGATCCAGCAGGCCATGTCAGTCCAGGTCCAGCCCTTTCATCTTTTGGGCCTAAAGTTCAGGTCCAGACTTACGACAGCAATAAATGGGCTAAACCTGGGTCCGAATTGGATTGTTTCCACTAGTTTAGTCTGGTCCAGCAACATTTGTCGGTCTCGAAATTCGCCCACCATGCCCGTAAGCCAGAAGGTCCAGCCCGGTTGATTGTCAGCCAACACCATGGCTCGACTAGGGTGGTGACTAGTTGGGTCAACCCGCGCAACTCGCTTGACCCGCTTCTGATGTGGGTTCTGATGTAGAGTGGGTCATGGACACTTTCATGGCCAAGATGGATCAGAAAAGGCCCGGTCAATGACAGAAGTGATTCGGACAGTTAGAACTTAAAACAGACTATCTTGCAAACCAGAATGAGATATTGGATGTACCATATATGATTTTGGGGGTAGGATGAACTACTTTAGCCACCCAACCCTGCTATGCCGAGTTCCACACACCGAATATGCGAAATACCATAAGATCGACGGTTGAATTTCTGTTTTAATTTCATTTTTACTATTTATAGTAAGTTTTAGTTTGAGTGTAACCATTCATCTATGAACAACATGAAAACTGTTTAGAATAATTAGGAGAATAACATGGTTGAGCCGAATAGGATACTTACTATTTTTGGCCTAAAGCCATGAGGTCTAGGGAATTCATGGCCGTCTATAAATAGTAAGTTTACTATTTATAGGAAGTCATGATTTATAGGATTTTTAGTTGTATTATGATTCCGAAACTTCTCCTAGGGTTTGTAGCCTTATTTAAAGAGTTGATAACTCCTTTTTCATCTCAATAAAATTATTTAGGATATTTTAGAATTATTTCTATTTTCTTTTTCTCGTGGATTCGAAGTTTATATGTGAGGAGCCCAGAGAAGTTCCTTGGATTCAGAATAGTTATCCCCGTGAGGAAGACGGTGCTCAACCTCACCTCCTTCCCTGCGTCAGGTTCAGGTCAAGCTAAATAGGTAGTAAGTCGGGCTCGGGTTAGAAAAGGTGGCCTGTTTAAGTAAATGAATGGGTCAGGCTTGGTTGACCAGCCATATAGATTATCTAATGGGCTGGGCCAATGATGTGATCTGACCTGGCCAAAACCCATAATGAATTCATAGATACACACACATGATGCATGCATGTGCGTTTGTATCTATCCACTAATTGGGCTTGGCCTTGATGAATTTTAAGTGGGCCAGTTCAGGCCCAGGGTTATGGTTTGCAGGTCTGGGTTTAGGCCACAATACTCGGCCCTGTTTAATATAAAGACGTTGGGCTCGTGCTGACCCGAATCGAACCCATTACCAGTTCCACCCAGGTGGACAGTTAAGTGTAGGTCACTGTATTTCCCTAACTGTGTTGTTTGCAAGATCTCCACCGTATATGCCATTATAACTTGCCCACACTTGCGGATGTATTCTAAACTATACCACTCATGAACGTACGTCTATGGTTTTCTGCTTGTACTTTGTACTAGTGGGCCCACACTTCAGTGACGACAATCGATTGCACTCACCTCACACATGTAAAATATCACTAACCGTTGATGTGGAACAATCAAACTGAAACTGTGTGACTCCTCTTGAATCCACCAGGAAAGAAAGCGGAAAATAATAAAAATGAGTTCACAACCCTTTAAATAGGGGCATCAAGCAATGGGAAAGAAATCAGAATCAAACTACAACTAAAACTCCTAGAATTCGTGACTTACTATAAATAGTAAACTTACTATTTATAGACGGTCATGATGTAGGTTTTCGGCCAAAAATAGTAAGTGTCCTATTTGGGCGCAACTCCTAAAACCCGACGGATGAAGAGTTATAATCAAACTAGAACTTACTATTTATAGTAAAAACAAAATTATAACAGGGAAACAACCGTCGATCCAGGGGTTTCTCGCAATTCCGAGCGTCGCAACCCAGCGTAGCAGGGTTGGCTAAAGTAGCTCGTTTTACCCCAAATCATATATTTTACGTCAGGTAACTCATTCCGGATTATGAGATACGTCCGATCTAAGGTCGGACAGTCCGGATAACTTCTATCGTCGACCGGGCCTTTTCTGATCCATCTTGGCCATGCAACTATCCGCAACCAGCTTTACATCACTGTCCCGATCATGCTAAATAATAAGCAGGTATCTTGTTGGAGTAGACCAAGCTTCAACGGCTGTAATCAACTGAGACGGTTTGTTGAGACGCATAGTCACGTCACGGTCATCCCAGAAAGCAACTCACAGGGACTGTTTGGGATGAGATGGGCCACTTGGTGGAGAAGAGTACGGCCTGGGAAATAAGACCACAGACGCCAAGTTTCGTGCGTGAGTCAGTAAAGTCATGAATTTTCCACCTGCCTCGTTTGGCTCTTATTTGTATCCGTGAAAAGCACGAGACAGGAAATAGTATTCATCAAAAAACGCTTTTTTTCAATATAACTTTAAATTTAAAAGCCTATGAAACCTATGGGATAAGACCTATAAAACCTATGAACAAATCATGTGGATTCCTTTCATTACATAAAATGTAAAATCTAAAAATGGTGACTTGTTCTTGTAGCAAGCAGCTAACAACGGTCCACATGGTTGCAGACATTTATTGGACGGTTAAAAATGAAAATAAAAAATAAAAAATCATATGTTCCTATTTCTCCAAACGAGTGATCTAGTCGGTTTCAGTTGAGTCCATGCATGCCACATGTACAATATATGATCATCTTCATCACTCGGGCAAGGATTGCTAATTCAACACGTGGTTGAAAACCCTGCACACCCATATGCACACGTTTATCAATATGGAACACATGTTTGAAATCCTTGCTTTCCACCTGATTGGACGCGGATTGCGTCCTACCCCCGCCCGGACGGTAATCCGTCCGGGCAGGGCTCTGTGGAGCCCACCGTGATGTAACTGTTTCATCCTGCCGTCCAACGATTTTTTAATATGTGAACCAAAAAATAGGCAGGTCCAAGGCTTGAGGGGACCACAAAGTGGGAATTGAACGTCCACCATTAAAAGCTTCTTGGGAGCCAGAGAAGTTTCGGATCATGCTGATATTTGTGTTTTCACTTCATCCACGTCTATGTGACCTTATTAATAGGTTTTATGGTAAAATAACATCACATGGACCCTTATTAATAGGTTTTATGGTAAAATAAACATCACATGGACCCTTAGAAAGGTTTCAACGGTGGGTGTCATATCAGTGCAGGTTCCTTTGGTGTGGTCCACTCAAGCCTTGGACCTACCTCATTTTTTGGTTGGCATATTAAAATTTTCTGAAAAAATTGTTGGACGGCAGGATGAAACAGTTACATCACGGTGGGCTCCACAGAGCCCTGCGCGGACGGATTACCGTCCGGGCAGGGGTAGGACGCAATCCACGTCCCCACCTGATTACATAATATAGATCCTTGATCCTAAAAATCAGGGCATTTCAAACCTCAGGCACACCGTAAAACAGCTAGAGGTGTACACGAGTTGAACCTAGTCGAGCTTGGCACAGCTCGACTCGGCTCGGCCACTAGTTGACCCAGCTTGAACTCAGCTTAACTCGGTCTTCATGCCTGTTTGGCCAACTCGGCTCAGTTCAGTCCGTTCAAGTTGAGTTTAATCCAAGATCGAGCCTGTGCGGCATTTTCACAAACACATGGAGTGTACTTTCAATTTTTTACTGTACGTAAAATAGCAGCAGCTGTTTACGGGTATTTCATCAAACATCTTGTAGGCAATGTCAAAATCAAGAAAAAATGGTATTTGTTTCATATACATACTTTCATTGCCACCAGTCGACACTTCGTTGAGTCATTTCATCGAACACTTGGTGAGCAACATCAATATCAAAGTAACCGAGTCACCGAACTGGTTTGATCCGAGTTTGATTCGAGTTGGGGTTCGGTTCGATTCAAGTTGAGCTCAGGCAAGCTCGAGCTCGATAGGTTTGAAATTTTTTCGAGCTCAAAAAATCAGCTCAACTCAGCTTGAACTCAATTTTGAACAGAATCAAATTGAACTTTTTCGAGTCGAATCAAGCGAGTTAACTGAGTTAACTGAGTTAACTCAGTTCATGTACAACCTTATTAAAATTTATGAAAAATAGACAGCTAGAAAAGTTCCTGTAAAGCTCAAACAATCAAACAACTGTTTCCAACCATGGAAAGCTCATACCCAACACCTTTCATAATGCCACATGTGCATGTATGTTGATGTGTCAGGATACACATGTAAGCTTAGGCACATCACATTTTGTCACGTTATGATGTAGAACGGGTGGCAGACACTTTCTTGTCAAAGATGGACCAGAGAAGGCCTGATAGGGGGTGGAAGTAATCATGATTATTAGAACCTTAAAACAGTTGTATCTCGCAAATTAGAATGAGTTTTTCGACATATTATATATGATTTTTGGGTTGGAGAAACTACTTTAGCTAACCAACTGGATCATAAGTCCACTTTATTTTCGTTTTTAGCTCACTCCAGATTTGTGAGATTCCATCAATCGACGGTCAAAAGTTCACTTTATTTTCATTTTTACTATAAATACTAAGTTTTAATTGGTACTAGCCGTGCACAACATGAAAAGGGCTTAGAAAAATTAGGAGAATAATGTGGTTAATCCAAATTGGACACTTACCATTTTTGGCCAAAAATCATGGAGTCTAGTAGGAATCATGATTGGTTATAAATAGTAAGTTTACTATTTATAGTAAGTCATGATTTTAGGGAGTTTGAGTTAGAGTTCGAGTATAAAACTTCTTTTTAAGTTTGAGTTAACTATTTAAACGATTATAATTTCAGTTTTATTTTATTTTATTTTTTATTATCATTAATTAATTTATTTTCCAATTTATTAGAAATTATTTCTATTTTATCCCGTGTATTAGAGGAAACTTTGCGAAGAATCTAACGAGCTTTATAGATTTGGAGTAATGATCCCTTCCTCAGCCATCGACCTCATCAAATCCTTCCATGCATCATATTACCTGGCTCTTTTTTTTTAATAAGCTATTTTTGTTAGAACAAACACAAACTTTGTTGATTTAAAAAATCGAGGAGCATACATTCAAGTGGGCTCCACAAAAAGAAAAGGGCTTCCCACAATAATATTTTGGATTATTGTATTCAATAAACATGCCCCAAACTTTTGAAGAAGATGGGTAATTGCTGCCTTCATACTAGTGCATGTACAACTAATGATGAGTCAGAAAATGTGGAAAAGGAAATACAGTTTTCAAAGGAGGCAAGTAGAGACATATTTTAGAGATTTTGCCATAAACTTACATTGGAAATGCAATTTTCCACTATTTCTTATAGTTTCTGCCATGGATTGAGAGAAATTGTAGGCCGTTTGGATAATCCAAACTATAAGAAATAGTTGGAAATTGTATTTCCAATGTATAAAAGTTGATAGTAAGATTTCTAAAATATTTTTCTAACCTCCTCTCTCGGAAACTGTATTTCCTTTTTCCACATTTGCTGAATGATACGTCACTAGTTGTACATGCACCATTAATGAGGGCAGCAATTACCAATCTTCTTCAAAAGTTAGGGGCATGTGTGTTGAATACAATGATCCAGAACGTTGATTTGGTAGGCCCATCATAAGACATGTAATGCGACAAAATCTGATGCGTCTAAGCTTGCACGTGTGAAGCCTGGCACATCACGTGTTGGGTCTAAGCTTTCCATGGTTGGAAACAGTTGTTTGATTATCTGTATCAGAAAGTACGTTATTTGGCTCTTCAAGGAGCGGTGGGCCACAGTCTACTAAAGTTACAACAATTTTTCTAGCCGACCATTTTTCATGGATTTTATGGTGTACTGAGGTTTGAAATGTCCAGATTTTTAGGATCAAGGATCTATATAGTTTATGTAATCAGGTAGAACGCACAAATCTTAATTAAACACGTGTTCTATATATTGATAGATGTCTTCAATGATTCCATCAAGCAGATGTCAATCCCATTGACAGCCCACTCGATTTCATCGAGAAAATTTCAATTTTATTCCCTTTGTTCGCCCAATTGTTTTTAGGTCCAAATTGATATAATTGAAGATCCCATCGAAGATCCTTCAATGATGTTGATCCTGTCGACAAAAGTGCATAATTTTGCAAAATTACATGAATTGTTTTCTATTCTGGGTGCAACACTATATATGGGTGTGATTGCGGGATTGTGGTAAATTACAATGTTTCCTAGACTCTTCTAAAGAGGACAAAACATTTTTGAGGGTTTCGGAAAGGTGAAAGATGGTTTTTTGAATTTGCTTTCATAGTGATTCACTATCGCTTTGTGCCCTGTTTTTTTCTAAATAAAATTGTTGGGGATTATGTTACGAATCACACAGAAATGGATATAGGATAATAATCTAAGAGTATTAAGCAAACATAAGAGAACACAAAGATTTAACGTGGAAAACCCTTTCAGAAAAAAACCACGGTACAAAGTGACAAATCTTCACTATGAAAGCAGAAATTACAAAGAGAAAAGACTTACCAAACTTGAGCAATCTTCAAATCTCACCTTACTCCACCCTTTTAAAACCCTAAAACCTTTTTAGAAATCCTAAAAATAGTTTTTAAAGCCTTAGAATCCCTTAAAATACTTCCCAATCTCGTATACATCTCTTTATATAGGTTTAGAAAGAAATCTAAACGAAATTCGGATGGAAAAATCGTAAAATATGCGTTTCCACAAAAAATCTGCGTAAACCTTCAATGACATCGAGCAACCTTCAATGTCATTAAAAAATGACAAAAAACTGTCTAACAACCAAAGCTGAAAATTTCGAAAATACTCGATGGCATCGAGCCCAGAATTAGGTTTAAGACATCTGACACCAACAAAAATTGTGTATGCTTTGTGATTGCTTATTTACTTAATCGCATGAGATCCGAATTTAAAATTTGCTTCCATGGATTCCTAATATACTTGAGGGTTGAAATGTCCTGATTTTTATGATCAAGGATATGTACGGTTTATGTAATTAGGTAGAATGCACATATCTCATACACGTGTTCTACATTGATATATGTGTGTGCCTACGATGTGCAGGAATTTCAACCGCGTGTCCAATTGGCAATCCTCGCGGAGTGATGAACGTGTACACGTGGCATGCATCAACTCAAGTTAAACTAAATAAATCAATTGCCTGGAGAAATAGGACCATATGATAATTTTGATTTTTAACTGTCCAATAAATGTCCACCAATCTAATAGATCATATAATGACACAAGTGTAATTTTTTTACTCAAGATACATCTGAATTGGGAACCTGCTGGCTTAATTGTTTGCTATCATATTCAAAATTATCTTCGCTTTTCATCCATGGATTATTCCTCCGCGGGCTCATAGCAACAGTCAGGCTCTGCCCAAAATTTATATTAGCCCATGCATCAAATGGGTCGTATGGCTAACATTGGATGTGAACTGTTGTTAGTTGCCACAACAACAGGTCATCCTAAAGTGGCGTTATCTTTAGTTCTTACATCTTATGTAATGAAAAGCGGGCCCGTATATTTTGTTTATAGGTTTTACACTGGCAACAGTAGGTCTTCTCTTCAATTGGGTTTATATTGTACCATTTAGGGCTTTTAGACTTAAAATTACTATCAATAGAAATTTCAGAAGAAACATTTACTTTTTCAAACATCTTATTTAAAAATAATATGGTTTTTTTTTTTTTTTTCATTTTGTAAAAATGTTGTTTAAAAAATAAATGTGAAAAATATTCTTTCTTTTTCCACGCTTTCTTTGAAATGAAATTTCTCGAGAAATAGCATTTCATTTTTCACTCTTTCCACGAATTCAAATAGGGCCTTAAATAATTCAATTTTTTTAACGGTATTTCATATTAACAACTATAACGCAATTTCAATTCTCTATGCCTTACTAGGGTGTGAGTTTACATGTAGGCCAAGGTGGGCCAACCTATGATTGCAGTGGACCACTAAATAGGAGGGGCCTACCCTAGAGCACTAAAACCCAAACTTCGCATATATATAAGATCATATTTCTAAGAGAATGGTTAGCCCTAGCCTTAGAGGCCGCGAACTTCCCTCTTTCCTTCCATTCACTCCTTTTCAATGAGAGAATAGAGAAAGAAGTGAAGGTATTCCTCCTCCTCCTTCCATCAATTGGGTTGTCCGTTTTAAGGTTTGATTTTAAACCTTAGATCTAGGTCCTAACCTTATAATGGAATCTACATTTATTTATTTATTTTCATCTTCATTGAAGATAGATTGGAGAGAGACATTTCCAACTCGGAACAAGTATGGCATTGGCAATTTCATGTCTTAACTTCATTATGACGTATAAAATTTGAATCATGCTTTTCATATTTTTTTAGAAATCTAAGATCATCACATAATGTTCATACTTATGTAGATTAAGATTTTTTTTTTTTTTTTCCTTTTAAATTATGCTTTCGGTCTTTTCAAAATTCTATAAAAAAGGTACCAAGAAAAATAATGGTGGCATGTCATCAAAAAGTTGAACACAATGTCTTTCGAGAAAAGATAGAAAAAAAAAGATATAGTAAAGCTTATCACTACTTCAGTAGACACATGACTGCAATGCTCGATGCATATAAATTATATGTGCCAAATGTGCCACATATGCAAACATTAACGTACACACATGTGCCAAATTAAGTGCTACTTAAGAGTCCCTATTCATGGCTCAGTGGTAGACCATGTGGGTTTCAACATTGAGGTCATGGGTTTGAATACCCATGTGGTGTTCAGGGGTATGAGGGTAAAGAAATGTGTTACATATTGTACCATCCATCTTTTGTACAATCCATCTTAAGCACCGCTTGTAATCCATGCTAATTAACAATGCTTTCGGAACTGCCTTTGGGTGGTTAGCATATTATATGTGAGAAGTTCATTTAAATTTACATTGTAATTAAATCCAAAAAAAAATTGTTGTAATATGATTCTATATATACATATGGATCCTTGCGATCCAAGCATTGGTATCAAATAGAATCCCTCATAAATACCCCAATTTTATGGGGCTATGCAATGTCTTACTTTTAAGAGATCAGATATTTCCTTTGTTGTTAATTAGGTTTGTCAATTCATGTATGCTCTGCGGTCGACTTATTGGATGGCGATTAAACGTATCCTGCGCTTTCTTATGGGCATTATCTCTTATGGTCTTTATTTTTGTAAAGGCCCCTACCAGTCATCTTACCTTTTAGGCTTATTCTGATGTTAATTGGGTTGGTGACCTTGATGATTGTCGTTCTGCTTTAGAGTATATTGTTTTTCTCAGTCCCAACTTGATCTCTTGGAGTGCTAACAAGCAGTTCATGATTTCATGCTCTAGTACTGAGTCTAAGTTTATTTCTCTTGCTATCATTGCTAGAGAGTTATTTTGGATCCGTTTTCTCTTATGCGATTTACAGGTCTATCTGCATCAATCTCCTATTCTTTACAATGATAATCTCAATGCTATATCTCTTACCTCTAATCCAGTCTATAACGTTCACACCAAATATATTGAGGTGGATTATCACTTCATACATGAAAATACTACTCATGGTGA
Source organism: Magnolia officinalis (assembly GCA_021015155.1). NCBI lineage: Eukaryota > Viridiplantae > Streptophyta > Magnoliopsida > Magnoliales > Magnoliaceae > Magnolia > Magnolia officinalis. The sequence continues at coordinate 119,804,274 of JAJHSJ010000001.1, forward strand.
TCTTATTATTCGCTATGTTAGTATGATTGATCAATTAACTAATATCTTCACTAAAGACTTAAGCTCTACTCGGTTTAAATCATTACAAGTCAAGCTTCATGTCTCGTCTAGCTTGAACTGTCCTGGTGGTTTAGCATGCTATATGCTATACATTCATTTGAATTCAAATTGTAATTAAATTCAGAAAATTGTTGTAATCTGATTCTCTAAAATATGGATCCTTGGGGATCGAAGCATTCAATCATCATCCAATATAATCTCTTTAATCCACATGTGCCATCTGTTCGACAAATAAATAGAGAACCAAGTAGCTAGTCGAATTGCTAGCTCATGTAAGATGGCATGATAATCAATATATTGGACAACTTGCAATTAAATTCACCTACAAGATGGTGTTGTATGGATCTTCCCTACCATACTGTCTCTGTTGCTGGGAAACAGAGATTTCCCATCTCTGCATTTTCATTGGGCCATGTCATCACTGATGACACCTGGCCTAATGAAAATGCAGGAAATGAAAAATCCCTGTTTCCCAGCAGAGGATCCGGATTCTTAAATCAACATATTTTTAGGCCATCTCAATTTCATGGAGGAACCTAGTGGATGAATTGTATCTCATTCACAGCTAATTGTACTTATTTTAAGGACATGGATTGCTACCGACACTGTTGGTAGTATTGTACAGAGCGGTGTTCTGTGTGCTCCACCATGATGTACCCTGTTTATCCACGTTGTCCATTCATTTTTTTTCAGCTCATTTTAGGGTATGAGAAAAAAAAAAAATGAGCGAGATCAAAACTTAGGTGGACCATACTAAAGTAAACAGTGGTGATTGAACACCCACCATTAAAAACTTCTCGGAGCCATAGAAGTTTACATCAAGCTGATACTTATGCTTTCCATTCATCGACGTCTTTTTTAATTATCAACTGGTTAATGGCAGATAAACATTACAGCGGGCCCCATGAGGATGTTAATAGTGGTTGTGTTTTCCTGTGGTTTGGTCCACCTGAGATTTGGATCTGTCACATATTTAAGCTTATACCTAAAAATAAAGATCCAAAATGGATGGTAGGGGTATAGAAAACACATATATCATTGTGGGGCCTACAGAGCACTGTCCTGTAGCCACAACCGTCCGTAAAACAAAATTTTGTAAATTTCATGGTAGCGGATTGCGTGGTGCCCCCAACACCACCACCCAGCTACGTCGTGTCAGGACTCTGCAGGGCCCACCATGATGTATGTGTTTTATCCAAACACTCCATCCATTTTGCCAACTTAGTATAGAACATGAGCCCAAAGTTTAAGCGTATACAAAGGTAAGTGAATCACACCACGGGAAACAGCAGGGATAATGATATCCACCGTTAAAACCTTCTTAGGGCCCACTGTGATGTTTATCTGTCATCCAACCTGTTCGTAAGGTCACGAAGACCGCGATGAATGGAAACACAAATATCAGTTTGATCGGATACTTCTATGGCCCCCATGAAGTTTTCAACAGTGGACATCATTATCCCCACTGTTTCATGTCATGTGGTTCACTTGAGTTTTATATATGCTTTAATTTTGAACTTCTATCCTAAAATGAGCTACCAGATGGATGGACGGATTAGATAGAACAAATACATCACAGTGGGCCCCACAGAGTCCCGACACCACAGTAACGTGGTGATATTGAGGTCACCACGCAATTCGCGTGCACTCGTCATAAAATTCTCGTCAGATTGAATTAGATTCTTTTATTGATAATTGTTATGGATTAACATTCACGACAGCAGGAACAACAAAAGACGGCCCACGTCCGTCCTACATTTTTGGCGGCTTGTTCACCTCCTCCCCACCTGTCCTAAGACATTCCTTCCATTTTAACCTAGAAATGAATTTGATAAATGATGGTGATTCATCCACAGTATACTGGGCATGCATACAGTACATTCAAACAGACGGTTAAAGATGAAATGGTTTGATGTCCTAATTTAATGGACGGATGGGATGGACCATATACCAGTACATTGTATCACTCCATGCCAACGATATTGATGTTGTATCCCACCGTATGTGTGGATTTACCGAATTTTCATATTTGGTATATGGCTGTCAATGGGCTGATGGGCCTAATGGATGCCCAAACCAGGCCTGAGACAGGTTGGGTGCGGGTGTAGCTAAATGGCAGGTATTCGATAACTACCAACGTGCAAATTTCAGTCTGTAAAAATTCATTCCTCATATGAGTGATCTAACCAGAGAAAGTGTTTTGATTTTCTCTTAACAATGGAATGGGTATAAATAAATTACAGGGAGAGTCAAAAAATTCTAATCAGATCTCTAAATAAGATTTGGAGAAGAAAAAAAAATCTCTACAACATAAAAAAAGACATAATAAAATATTCTTAGAAAATTTTTAAGGATAATCTCCTTTTACGTTTGTTGTGATTAAATGTTTTGAGATAATATTTGATTGTATCCTCATATATATATATATATATATATATATATATATATATGTGTGTGTGTGTGTGTGTGTGTGTGTGTGTGTGTGTGTGTGGGAAAAGGTACAATGCGCAACGCATCACGGTGGGGCCCACACAGCTCGACCTCATGGTACTTTAAAATTAGCTCGAGCGCATTGTACCTTTTCCGTGTGTATATATATATATATATATATATATATATATATATATATATATATAATATATATATATATATATATATATATATATATATATATATATATATGGCATCACTCTCCCCACTGTTTTTTGTAGTGGGTCCACTGGAGCTTTGGATGTGACCCATTCTTTAGATTTCACCCTAAAATGATCTCTTCGTATGAATGGATGGTGTGGATACAAAACATATATCATGGTGGGGCCACAAATTTAGTAGCATCAACCTGTCAGTTGCCATCCGCGCCCCACACATGGGTCTCTTGCCGTGAGAATTGTACCGCACCAAGGTATTCTGCGGGATGGTTCGCAGGAGACCATTACTATATATATATATATATATATATATATATATATATATATATCGTAGACTTTTTTCCAAATATAGATAAACTGTATTTTCCTAATATATTAATTACATCATAGTGTGTGACGCACGTAAGGATGTGTTGACGTCGAGCACCGTCTTCCAACTCATGAAGAAAAGAAGAATATAAAAAATAATTTTTAAAAATTTAAAATAAATTGGTTAATGATTAAAATGTTCCTACACCCTTATTAAATAATGACACGAAACTGAGAAAGAACTTTCAAAATTAAACTACAACTAAAACTCCTAGAAATTATGACTTATTATAAATAATAAACTTAATATTCATAGATAGTCATGATTCATACTAGTTGTCAAGGTTTTCAGCTTAAAATAGTTAGTGTCATATTTGGCCCAAGCATGCGATTCTCCTAATATTCTAAGCACTTTTCATATGCAGTGCAACTCTTAGAGCCCAATAGACAAAGAGTTATAATTAAACTAAAACTTATTATAAACAGTAAAAAAATGAAAATTCAACCGTTAATGTGATGAAATCTTGCAAATTCAGTGTGGCTAACTTGGCGTAGTGGGTTTGGTGGCTAAAGTAACTCGTCCTACCCAAAATCATATATGACACGTTGAATAACTCATTCTGGTTTGCGTGATACGCCCGTTATAAGGTTCTAATGGTCCAAATTACTTCCGCTTCCCATCGGGCCTTTTCTGGTCCATCTTAGCTATGAAATTGTACACAATCTGCTCTACATCAGTGTGACCCACCTATAGATAAGGCATTCCTCATATGTGGCATGTTAGCCGGAAAGAAATGGCTTTATTGTAGTAATTATATCCGATCGTTTCTCAGTCGGAAGATCCTGTGCATCTGGGTCATTTTTATATTTTTGTTCTCAATTGCCTCACGGTAAAACTCCAAACAAAAGGTTGTGATTAACCTATTGATGAGATTTTGACGCATGGTTCATCCACATTGGGACACAACACGTCAGTGGGTCTGGACTACCGAGTCGAGCCACGGGCCCTACTTGTTAGAATTGAAAACCCTGGCAATCTACGCAAAGCCTAAGGTTTGGGTTCTATAATTCCTCTGCTTGGCTATGTTTCATTAAGAACGGGTCCCACCATTTCGATGATCAAGATATGTGCAGTGAGTGGATGAATTGCCACCATTTAGAGATGGTGATGGATTAATACCATAGTCTACCGTCGTTAACAATACGTAGGCTACGGTCGGTTTTATGTCATCTGAAGTCGACGGCAGAAAAGCGATATGTGGGCAGCAAACACGGACCTGATGGCCCATCACCCGTGAAAGTCCCGCACCCCCTGTGAAAGCGAAAACCGAACCCTTTTTGCTTGTAGCTTGTAATGACGTGATTTTTATTTATTTTATTTCTTTTACGTACACGATTGACCCGCAGTGAAAACCCAACCCGTGAACAAATAGAGGAATGTTTGATGCTCTTGCTGAGTGTAATGGTTGATACGCAGGCAGTTAGAAATTGAATACATGGCATACACTCAAGTCAAATTGGGTAACACTTTAGATGTATCATTAAGAGAAATTTATTTGATATGATTATCTACTGTTGGATCGCTGGACATGCATTGAAAGGTTAAAATATCTAATTGCCTTAATTAAAAAACAATTGTCCACGAATCGGAGGTTAGGATTGTTCAACCAATCTGGTTTTTATATTATAACCTATTAATGATTGGTTTCAAAATTTAGTCGGTTTACTTTTGAGTTAATATATGCCATGTGTACCATTAACGAGTGCCTGAGTATCAGGCGTCGTGAACAGCCAGAGCATGAAATAACTCTTCACGAACGGATGACATATGGCCCAAGCGGAAGCGGATTGCGTCCGAACCTGGAAAATAAGTCGTCCGACCAGAGCTCCTGTGATGTCCACATTTATTTATCTGTCTATCCATACTGTCCATCCATTTTATCAGATTATTTTCAGTTATAGGATCAAAAATTAAGTAGATCCAACGCTCAAGTGGACCACACTAGAGATGACTCTTGCATTTAATGATCTTGCATTAATGCTTTGTGCATTTAATGCAACCAAGGCCACTATTTTGTGTGGTCCAATTGAACGTTGGATCTACTTCATTTTTTGGATCATATTTTACAATGATCTGATAAAATGGATGGACGATGTGGATAAGAAGATACGTCACAGCAGGCCCGAAAAGATCTCTGGTCATACGGCTGATTGTCCGACCTGGGTTCGGACGCAACGGCTTCTGGCCCAAACAATCGCCAATCGAATCGAATGCCGCAGATCTCTTTTACTTTCGGCGGCGAAGTTGTACGATAACTATCTTCGGTACGCAGGCGCTAAGACACGTGACAAAAATTAACTAAAACAAAAAGATTATTATTAGATTGTAATTACGTAAGATTTCTGTACATCGATTTACTAAAGATTCTAAGATTTTTTATTAGCTTTGGACGGCTAGTATTACATTATGAGTTTACTAAATATAGGTTGTATATATTCTATAAAAGGAATTAAAAATTTCCAGCCTGTCTGGTACTTGGAATTGCATTTGATCACATGCTGAGTTTGAGTGGATTTTGAAATCTACTGCACATGGGGCCCACGTTGAAACATGTGTTTTATCCATGCCGTCCATCCATATAAGCCCTCTATATGTAGTATTTTAGTTATACATTTTTTTTTCCCTCACACATGCACACACTCCCACACACTCACACCATAATGGGATTTCACCACCTATGGATACTGGAACCCTTGACCAGCTGTTGAAACTCCTGCGAGTTTACCACCTTTGCAAAAGTAAGGATCCGATCTGATATTTTAGTTATACAAGTGAATTTGGTTCATTGATTACAATTCCATGGCCCACTAAATTGGGTTTTACTTAATCCAAGCAAGAATTTTATCCCAAAAATAAGATGGCCAAAATACCAAGATATTCTTGGACATATAATTTGTTGATACAAGAATTTGGAACACCTTTCATCGCGCTCTGGTCTTGCACAAAGCGGTTAACAAAGGAGACCCTAGCTTAAACAGGGGACCCTCCGATGTCAAAGTCAAGCTGGGGAAACTAGGTCTAAGTTGTGTAGGGTAGATGGGAGATGCGAGATATTGTGTACCTGTTGCAATGGGTTTTTCTGGTATTTATACCTGTGAGATGAAGGAATCATGACCATCAATCTCGACACGATTTACTCAATCAACCGGATGTCGCGCACATAGAGATATCGACCGCTATCCTTTAGATTGTGTTCTAGATTATTCTTTCATATGCCTTATTGGGCTGAACTTTGAACGTGATCTCCAGCCACATTCTTATCCGAATTGGTCTTGCAACTTAGATCTGAGCTTGTGGAGGGACTAACTTTGTTCAGACCTCCGACTCACTACATCCGAACCTACGATCGGATCTCACGGATCCTGTGGTTGGAGTCCGTGATCAGGGCTTGTGGTCGGTGCGTCCGTCTTGGACTCGATCTCCGACTTGAAGGTCGAAGATAGGGCTCGGGCTGGCCGATCTAGGGCCGTAGTTCTTCAGATGAGAGTTCTAGTCGGCTAATCCAAGGCCGTAATTTTTCGGATAAGAGTTTCGATTTAGAGTCGTGACTCCTCGGAGGAATACTCGTCTTAGTTGACCCAAGGTCGTAGTTCCCTAGAGAAGAGCTCCACGTGACTGACTTAGGACTATAATTCAGATGCTTGATCGGACCTGATGTAATATTTTCCTTCTGAGGCGCTATGAATCGGTTCGGTTTGCCCATATCTACCCTTATTGATCTAGCTCGGATTTCCTTATAATACAATCATTGTGCAATAAGGGTGTTAATCCCATCTAATACAACTCCAACCAAACAAGCTCTAAATGTCTACCAGTCTGGTAGTCAGATTATTTTATAAGCTAATTTTGGTTCATCGACACTGGGTACGATACTTTGAACGGTTTAATTGGATTACTGGAATGACACGTGTGCAATTTTGAAGTTATTTCTAACCTGCGTATCATCCATTGCAATGTGGAGCATGAATTCTCCCTCCGGCCCTTTTACACCTAAAGCACCGAGCGCGTTTTTGGTGGATTCGACTGTGGTGCATGTGGATTGCATTTACGCCTGTCATCGATTTGACAGGTCATTTTAGAGCTGGATTCTAAAATTGAAACATATCCAAATATTACGTGGTCTATACCACACGAAACAATCGTGATTGAATCACCACCGTTAAAAACTTCACCGGACCACCAAAATGTTTATTTGCCATCCAACCTTTTGATAAGGTCCCAGAGACCGGGTAAAGAAACCACGTACAAATATCAACTTTTGTGGCCAGGATAAGTTTTTAAGGTCAATTACCACTGTTTCCTATATTATGGTCCATATGAGATTTGGATCCACTTCATTTTTAACATCGTGCCATTAAATGAGTTTTCAAAACGGATGGACGGCGTGGACATAAGGCACATACATCAAGGTAGTCCCACGGGTCAGGGATTCCTTCCACGTCGGTGGATCCGGGATCCACCGAAGCTGCGCTGAAACGGTGGATGGACGGAATGGATGAAACACATACATCATGGGGGGGCCCACAGAGCACCGACCATCAGCTCCGGGGCTGGTGTCAGGGGGATTAGCCAATCCGTTTCCGTGGGAATGACGTTATGAACAGTATGGATGACATATAAACATCACTACCGACACCAGGAAGGTTTCAACGGTGGGAATTTCCTTACCCACATTTTCCTTTTTATTGCGTCCCATGTGAGTATCGGATAATTGTCACTTTTGAGCTCACATTCTCCTTTATTGCGTCCCATGTGAGTATCGGATACTTCTCACTTTTAAGCTCAAGCCCTAAAATGAGCTCACAAAACGGATGGACGGGTTGGATGTCTCACAAACATCACGGTCGGCCCCACTTAGGTTTCCAGTGCAGGAACTTCGCGTCCGTCGTTTCCAGCAGACGCCAAAGACACTACCTAGCACCTATCAACATGGCACACGTGTCCAGCATATGGGCCGTTCATCAGCCGGCCGGCTGCTTAATGTGACCTCATCTGAATGTCAGTGCAGTCCACTTATCAAGTGGAGCGCGCATGCACGACAAACGGACGACTAAGTTGTCCACGTTCACGGTCCATTTTCTGGCACTCGTGATGAATGGACCACCAATCATGTCAGTGTGGGCCACATCAACCATATATGGTTTGCCGATGAACGGCTGGATGATGCGTGGAACGCTTGCGTTTGGCGTTTAGCATTCATCTATTCTACAAAACCACCCCTCCTTTTCATTTATCTTCCCTTCTCTTATCATTATAACGAAGAAAGATTCTCATCTCACGTGAACGTAAAAACAGAGCCATGAAAGGAGAGTGCACACAGAAGAATCTGCCCATGGTCTGGTTGTGGCTTCTTCTTATACTTGCAACGTTCGAATTCGCTACCTCAAGAACGACTCCACCGCCGCTGCCGATCCCACCATTACCGACGTGGTCCCAGTTAAAATGGCAGCGTCGAGAGCTTGTAATGTTCCACCATTTCGGCGTAAATACGTTCACCGATTCCGAGTGGGGAACCGGACACGAGAACCCCTCCGTCTTCAATCCAACGGCCCTTAATGCGGGTCAATGGGTCGATCTGGCCGTCGATGCTGGGTTCTCCCTCGTCATCTTGACCGCAAAACACCATGATGGGTTCTGCCTATGGCCGTCGGAATACACTGATCATTCCGTCGAGAGAAGCCCGTGGAGAGGTGGGAAGGGAGACGTTGTCGGAGAGCTTGCGGCCGCTGCGAAGGACCGAGGGGTGGATCTTGGGCTGTATCTATCGCCGTGGGACCGCCACGACAAAAGATATGGGCAAGAAACACAGTACAACGAGTATTACTTGGGCCAGTTACAAGAACTTCTGAATAGGTTAGTAATGGAAATCAAAAGAACACAAATGAAAATAAATCGATTTCGATTTTTATTTTTTAAAGAATTGTTTGGTATTTATGTAGATATGGAAGTGTTTCGGAGATATGGTTCGATGGCGCCAAGGGAGCGAACGCACCGAACATGTCATACTACTTCGGGTCTTGGTTTTCCATGGTGAAGGAATTACAGTCCTCCATTAATATATTCTCCGACGCGGGCCCTGACGTTAGATGGGTCGGAGACGAGATGGGGTATGCAGACTCGACGTGTTGGTCCACCATCAATCGCACTTCACTGAGGATTGGAGATGGAAGCATTGTTAGGTTTGTCTAATCCAATCCATTCTTACTTACATTTCATAATCAATTCCTTGGACCGTACACGGGCTGCTGCATTTGAAAGTATAATTGAATTAAATGAACATGGTAATAACTCCACTTCTCACAAATCAATGTATTATATGATAATAACGGTGGTGGTAATGGCCATCATGTAATGGCTGTTATGGTCTCTCTCTCTCTCTCTCTCTCTCTCTCTCTCTTTAAAGTAGAAAAGATCCAAAAAAAAAACCTGTATCGGCCTGTAAATGCGCCATTACATGTGGTTAGCCTCTTAGCCTCACAGTAATAGAGAAAGAAAATCCAATCTATCTCAATCACAATTTCATGTTTTTCAGCTATCTAAACACAGGCGATCCAAGAGGAACCGACTGGCTACCAGCCGAATGCGACGTCTCGATTCGAAAGGGCTGGTTTTGGCACAAATCCCAGAGCCCAAAGTCGCTAAGCCAGCTGCTCGACATCTACTACAACTCGGTGGGACGGAACTGCGTATTGCTGTTGAATGTGCCGCCTAACACTTCGGGTCTGATATCCGATACCGACGTTAGCCGTTTGCGTGAGTTCCGAAAGGCGATTGATGTGATATTCTCTAGCAACCTAGCACAAGGAAGTGTGATAAAAGTTAGTAGCCAAAGGGGAGGAAAGAAGAGCAATTTCGGGCCGAAGAACGTCGTGGACGGTGATCATGTGTGGACGTACTGGGCCCCAGAGGAACAGAAAGATGGCAGCCATTGGATCGAGTTCGGTTGGAATGGGAAGGAGATAAGATTCAACGTGGTGAGAATTCAAGAAGCGATTGGGCTTGGGCAGAGGATTCAGCGGCATGAGATTTATGTGGATGGGGATCGAGTGGCGGCAAATACAACTACTGTTGGTTACAAGAGACTCCACCGGTTGGGAAGGGTCTTTCATGCAAGAAGTGTACGGATCAAGATCGTCCAATCAAGGGGACTGCCTCTCATATCATCCGTCGGTTTACACTTCGATCCCTTTTGGCACACTTAACGGCCAGATTCAAGCTGGTTGGGCTTGACCTATCATATATAGATTCTCAGATAGGCAGTACGGGCCCTAAGTTCAACTTCTTCAATAAATGCGCTGGACTCAGGACCGTTGATGGGAGTTACAGATCTTCTGTCCAGTTAATAAACGGGTCGGCAGGGATCCGGCTTAACATGGCCCATTGTCACCGCAGGACCCGAATGCATCCACGCCGTTGGCATAACCCACCATGTTACCTGAGTCGGGATCCTCTGTTACCCGGTCAACAGATAATTCCTAAAGGGTTTTCACCTTTTCTAGGAGCGAGAAATTTATCTCGGCTTCAGCTTTTGTACTTTGGTCATCTGCTCTGATACAGAGCCATATTCCAATGGAATCTGCTTTTTGGGTGGGCCCCACTTTCCATTCGTGTCAGGGGGGAGGTTCATTTTGCTTATTCTATCCTCTGCTTTGGGGTCCCGACATTGTTAGTGGCTTCTTCGTGAAAAATGTTCACCAGCTAGTAGGGGTCCTCTGCCCTGTTTTATTCAGAGTGTGCGTTAAGTGCGGCCCACTTTTACCAGGTCGGGTCTTCTAAATGGTGGTGGTTCATGTGTCAATCTCAATGAGTAATGTATACACGGACTCGGATTCAGTGGTGATCCTTCTGATACCGAGGTCGGTGATGTGGGCCCCACTATGATGTATATGTTTTATTGAACCCGTGAATCCATTTTCCCGGCTGATTTGAGGGCATTAGCCCGGGAAAGATTCAAATCTCAGGTGGACTATACCATAAGAAACAGTGCTTATTGAATGCTTACCATTCAAAACTTCTTGCAGGCCACAAAAGTTTTGGATCAAGATGATATTTGTATTTTCCCCTCATCTAGGTCTGTTTGGCATTATCAACCAGTTAGATGGTAAATAAACGTTACGGTGGGGCTTGAAAAGTTTCCAACGGTGGGAAATCAATCACCACTGTTTCTTATGGTTACGGTGTAGTCTACCTGAGATTTGGATCTGGAGCCTTTTTTGGGCTAATGCCCTCAAATGAGTTCTAAAAGTGGACGGATGGAATGGATAAAATACATACATCATGGTCGGCCTATAGTACCGGACCTGTACTGGAGGGTCACTACCGAATCCATGCCCATATAGACTCGTGAGAAAATTAAACGAACCGCGTGCAATGCGTGATTGCAATAGAACTAGCTAGTTAGGTTTTTTCCCATAAATTTTCAACGGTTGATGTGACGTAATAGGAAATCAATTGGGACCATCCAAATGGTGGGTGCGGCAACATAGAATGTCTATTACACAGACTGAGTTATCCTAACCGTCCAATTGATGGGCACTAAATCTACGGTTTGAAAGATGGTTCAGATTCAAAATTTCTGTTGAAACCAGATGGTCAAGATCATCCCATAGTGATTCTGGGAAAATGTTCCACCACACTGCAATGAGGCCCATATGGTTTGGACGGTCGCAATCAACTCAAGAACTCAACGTGTGGCACAGATGGGGCGAGAAGATGATGGTTGTCGACTATGCTGAAAATTGTACAAGATTGTGAATCTACACCACAAACGAGGAAGTAGGTAGTGTTATCTCAAGGATGGACGCGGATTGCGTCCAACCCCTGCCAGGGCTCTGTGGAGCCCACCGTGATGTAACTGCTTCATCTGCCGTCGAGCGAATTTTTCAGGAGATTTTAATATGTAAACCAAAAAATAGACAGGTCGAAGGCTTGAGTGGCACTCAAGCCTTCGACCTGTCTATTTTTTGGTTTACATATTAAAATCTCTTGAAAAATTCATTGATGAAACAGTTACATCACGGTGGGCTCCACAGAGTCCTGCCCGGACGGATTACCGTCCGGGCAGGGGTAGGATGCAATCCGCGTCCCTCAAGGATGGACGGTTTGAAATAAGAAGTGTGGTTCAGCGAGCAGAGGGGCAGCTTGGGAATAAATCGTATAGTATTTCTAGTGTGCGGGTTGCACCATCGGACGCGGATTGCGTCCTACCCTGCCCGTCTCTAGCCACGAACGGGCAGATCCATAGGGGCCCAACGTGATGTATCTGTCTATTCAGGCCGTTCCTTCCTTTTTAGGTAGATCTAATGCTCAAGTGGACCACACCGCAGATGACTCTTGCATTTTAATGGTTTACGCATTTAATGCAAACCAAGCTCGCTATTTGGTGTTGGTGTGATCCACTTGAGCGTTGGATCTGGCTTATTTTAATGTCATGCGAGTGGGCCTAAAATCAAAGCATCTCACACCATTGCTAGGGTTCAATCATGTAACACGTGTACCGCTGAACAACATACCATTCTCATTATCTTAGTAACTGAAATGATTGAAAATGAGTCAGACTGTGGTGATAGTTCACCATCACATAAGTTGTCGGTGCCTCATGTATAGCAAAACTTTCTATTAAAAAATAGAAAAAAGAAAAACCTTCTTTTGGTAAATTGAATTAGACACGTTTGATTTTTTTTTTTCCTCAATGATATTCGTTTCATGCAAAAGTACCTGTAGATAGTAGTGAAATAGTGAAGATTAAATGTCCACAGTTGAAATATTCACGGGGCTAAAGAAGTTTTGAATCAGGTTTATATTTCTGTGTTTTCAGTTCATCTAAATAGAAATGATCTTATGAGCCGTTTGAATAGCATATAAACATTACAACGGACCTAGGGAGGTTTCAATGGTAAGCATTTTCTTACCCATGTGGTCCGCACACGTTTTGGACGTACATTATTTATGGGCTTATGTCCTAGACATGAGTCGACAAAACGGATGAATCAGGGCGGATTTCTCACAAACATCAGGGTGGCCCCACCCAGCTTCCGACGGCAGGAACTTCCTAGGACAGGGTGTTGCAATCCGATGGTCAAGATTATCGGATTAGAGTGATTCTTGGAAAATGCTCCACACCACAATGAGGCCCATGGTTTGGATGGTCCCGATCAACTTAGGAGCTCGTGTGTGGCACATGTAGGGCGGCAAAATGAGGGCTAACCATGCCGAAAATTGTAAAAGCTCGTGAATCTGCACTGTAGAGGAGGCAATGGGTAGTGGCATCTCAATGATGGATGGATCGTACAAAGGAAGAAGCGTGGTTTATCGGTTTATCGAGCAGAGGGTCAGTTTGGGAATAAACCCTATAATTTTTCTAGGGTGTAGCTTGCACCATCTGGCAATCTCTAGCTTATGCAGTGGGCCGCCCGCAACCGAACAAATCAAAGTCAATAACATGCGTGTGGGCCTAATCCGGCACCCCAAACCAAATGTCGACACGAAGCATCTCCCTTCACGTTTACGAGTTGGGAGGGATTTCCTGTTATCCTAATGGTTTGGCGTCCGAAGTTTTTATTTTTATTTTTTTTAGTAAGTAGTGCCGTGGACTAATAAGAATTAGGTATCAGGAAATCTCTGTTAACCAGATAACAGAGGATCCGGACTCCACGTTTACACTCATTGAAAACGTGTACCACTGGAAAACGTCCCATTCTCATTATATTACGATTGAAACACCTTTGGACAATGGTGATAGTTCACCACTTCATGTTTAGGTTGTCAGACAGTCTATTAGACAAGAACATTTCCCGTACTACGCATGACATCTTGCTTCTATGGTCTCTGTACAAAATAGAGAAGCATTTTACTTGTAATCGTCCATTTGTTAGCCACCTTTGGACCTTAAGTAGTATTCAGTCATTTGTGGTTTCTGGGTTATTCTCTACCCAAATCGGGCCCAACAAGTTGGACGGTTGGAGCAGAGGCGAGCGTATGCCAATTGTACGGAAGATGAGACCACACAACTTATGTAGTTGAACTATTGGTCTTGGCCTTTGAAACATAAGAGGACTGATTCTCTGAACAAATGTGCAAGTACATGTTTGGAGTGGGAGATTGTTACTTATTCGTTGCAGCCACAGAATGAGGAACTGATTACCCAACTTATAGATGAATCAATTGTCAAGAATCGCAGCAATTGGTAACTTATAACCATTCAATTTGTGAACTTCCCAGATATTGAATCGCAGCAATTGGTTACTTCTAACCGTTCAATTTGTAAACTTCCCAGATATTGAACCGTCAAGAAATGGATGATCGACTGTTTATGTGCTTCCAAGTGGCTTGATTTGTAGGGAAAATTAGGTCTCATCACAAGATACAGTCCGTATCGAACAATCCAGAACCATTGATTAAGTATACCAATTAAACGGTTTGTATGATTCATACCATTTACTATATGGTACTTGACGAATAACAAAATCTCCCTCGCATATTCAGTGGACCACCACTCCGAAAGAAAACAAAAACTTATCTGATGCCTATGGGCCCATTATAGAGGCAATGGAATTTTTGGGGTTATGTTTCACCTTTCCTTTTCTGTTAATTTATAATAAAGAGGATGGTGCAAATATGGTATGGTACAAAAACAAATATAATATATGAAGACTCCACCTACATACACCCATAATGCATATCTAATGCATCTGACCATATCATTCTGCAACACGCAGGTAGGATCGCAAAATGCAGTGCTAGCTCAGTGGGAGATATTTTAAGAATGAATGGAGCGTCTAACCAACGCAACATTCTTGTTGCAGTACAATTCCTGCGTCAGTTTAGCACCATTTTAAAAAAGGACTACTTAGATTATTACACCCACACCCCTGATCCAGAGCTCAAGTGGTAGACTAAGTGAAAGGTACCTCGTTTCAACACTGAAGTCTTGGTAACGATTCCCCAGTGGTGGTGGCTAACAGTGAAGTGGGAACTCACAGTGGATGTACTGACCAGCTAAAAATAAAAAAAAGTAATAATAACAATTATTACAGTTACTTTCCCACCATTAGAGAGGTTTGTGAAATATGTACCAATTGACAAAAATACCCTCGTATGAGGAGGGTTGGTTTGGGAAGCGTATTGCCTACTGATTAAACCGTGGGGCCCACCGTGATGTATGTTCTTATCCACTCCGTCCATCCGTTTTATCAGTACGTTTTAGCCATTGAACCTAAAGTTGATGTATATCTAAAGCTCAAGTGAACCACACCATAGAAAAAGTTGGGAAAATGACATCCACCGTTAAAACATTCCTAGGGCCCATAGCGATGTTTATTTGTCATCCAACATGTTCATAAGGTAACACAGACATGGATGAAGGGAAAGCACAATTATCGGCTTCATTCAAAATATCTGTGGGCCCGAAGAAGTTTTGGACCATAGTCATTCAATATTTACTGTTTCCTATAGTGTAGTCCACTTGAGCTTTAGATATACTTCAATTTTGGGCTCATGACCTAAAATGTACTGGTAAAACAGATGAATGGCATGGATAAGACGCATAGGTTGTGATTCATCGACAATATTTGTTGCAGACCGCCAGCCCAACTGTAGATGGAGCATAAGTAACAAAATTACACTGGGGAAATAATATAATTTTTCCTTGAGAATTTGGACCACTCACAATTTACCTTTAACCATCCATTTGATAACCATTATTTAGATGGTTCGGATTGCTTTATCAGTGGATTGTATAGATTTGCTACAACTACTGGTCGGTAGTATAGGATTAGTCTAAAGCCATTTTCAAAATGGTACAAGTGATTGTTTGGCAGTGTGTATTTTCGAACCTGTGGAAATGAAAGGATTTTTCCAAACCAGCTTTGAGGTGGGAATGCATCAACAGCAAGTTGGAGGGATTTTGGAGGAATCAAAATCTAAATCCTTAAAAATACTTGCTACAAAAACGTTCCAAACAACTGAAATTCCCACCAAAACCCTTGGAACCCATGCTGTCCAACGACCCCTAAACTAACATAGGAGTCTAGCCCCTCGTTCCATGAGATAATAGGGCTCGCGTTCAAATGAGCAAAGCATCTTTTCAATTTGTTTTGTAGGGAAGGGATCACAACCCTGCCTATTTGCTTGGAACTCGAGGAGGAACCCTAGATAATTCTCAGTATAACAGGGTTTCAAATAGGAAACGTGGGAACATCGTTCTGTTTTGTCCCACTGTTGATGCTCAGTGCCCTAAAATCTTCCAGATGGAAGATCCTAGCCACCGATATTGGGACCTTTTCAGTTGCTGTATTTACTCTTTTTATGAATCTCTTTGTCGGCCAGAAATTGAAAGGTTGGTCCATCTCTGGGGCAAGATCCATCCACAGGGACAGTTCACCATCATTTTTTAAAGTTGCCTTACATGCAATGTACTCACAGCACATACACATACCAGACAGAACCATCTGAATCGTGGGCCACCTCATTTTGCTTCTTGAATTTAAACAACTAAGCAATTTACTTTTAGCCACCTATTCACTACCCAGAGATTGAATGGTTAGGATCAACCATAACTAAAAGTATGCTAAGATTACAATGTTATCCGTTCATCATGCTTGGTTAATCCATGGGAAGGGTAAAAGCTTTCAACTAGGGTAAGATTGTGAACAAAAAGACCCTCTCTCTCTCTCTCTCTCTCTCTTTTTTTTTTTTTTGGTGTTAAAATTTCAAATTTCTTCTTCTCCTCTCAGTGGCTAACTTAATAACAGGAACTATCCATCAACCACGGGTGATCAACATTGGGCCTCTTCATCTAGTTGGGGGTTGGAATCAGGTAACTCTCTCTGTCCAGCCGACGATCAGAATGACGGGGAACACGGCAATGATGATGAAAATGATGGCTACAGCAATGATGATGGTGACAATGATGATGCCAATGACAAGGACAGCAGTGGTGGTGATGGTTAAGGAAAAACATTATTTTTCATGACAGGTAACTTGCACTCAAAAGGGAGACCTAGATGAAGAAACGCATGCTATCCACAATTGGGCTATGGGATCAAACCAACAGGGAATAGGATTTAATTGTTCACACACAAGTACACATGGCAAACATGTAACTAGAAAGTTAAACTATCTAAATTGTTGCCTTGCTTAGGATGGATAATAAACAGATAAATAAGGTGAAATTAAATCTTATGCAGCTGATTGGCGGACATCTGCTGTATAATGTGTTTGATATTTAATTACATGGCGAACCTGTTTAAAGTTAGCAAAGAACAAAACCTGTTTGATTTGTGTGTGTGTGTGTGTGTTCTGGTATTTTTTATCCTGTTCTGAAACTGTTATTGTATCCAAACAGCCCCTGAGTGATATACAATGATAAACTACAGATGGTGACGATTGCCTTCTGTGTTAAGGAAGATACGTGTCACGTGTGTCTGACCACCGTTTGTAAGCTGCATACTTGAAAGCTACTGCTTACGAAATGGTAATGAACCACTGTTCTGTTGTATATCCTATCATCGATGGACCATGCCACAAAAATCTCCAGTGTAGGAAGCTCCAAGCCACAAATTTTTGGACTTCTTTCAGTTGAATGTAGCCATGGCCCATCTGGCCAGTAGCAAGCAACAAACCAATGGACCCTACTTGAGAATCAAAGACCTGGGTATGCTGTGCAAAACCTCAGCCACTTAACACAAATGTTTCAGTAGTAATATTGTTGATTAGACGAATGCTCAGCTGCGCACCAGTTCTCATGGGTTCTTGTCAGAACTTTTTGAGTACTCATTTCTGGTGATATGAGCCCGAAATCTGAACTGTTCACCTGATGCAGCACCCCATGAAACTTTTTGGGACCAACTTTTACCCTGATCCAAAACTTTGGTGGGCCATGGTGAAAGAGAGGCAAATCAAGAGAGGAAACTATTTCCTTTTGCCATGGCCTACCAGAGTTTTGGATCAGAGTAAAAGTTGGGCCTTGAGGGTTTCATGGGGTGCTTCATCAAGTGGATGGTTCAGATTTTGGGCTCATATCACGAGAAATGAGTTCTTAAAAAGTTCTCACGAGAACTTGTGCGCAGCTGAACATTCCTCTGTTGATTATAAACAACCTATGTAATAGATTATTACGTTGGTATCGATCCTTAGTGGGGGTGGCTAACATGGAGTGTGTGTACTGATATGGGTGTGTACTAACAAGCTAACCCAAAAAAAAAAAAAAAAAACCTATGTAATAGATTATTAGATAACACTTGATCGTATCAACCTATGTAATAGTCTATTACGTTGTGCCTGTGGGAGAGTTTTTTGCTCTCATTGCCAATCCCAGGCCCAGATAAAGGAAGAGTGTTGGGTGAGGAGGTTGGCAGCTCCGCATGGAACCTATGCCATAACTTCCAACATGAATCCGAAGAGGAAAATGCTAGGATTCAGGTAGCCGACCCCAATTAATTGGGATTAGGCTTAGATGATGATGACGATACAAATGTTTCAGTAGAAGTTGAGTTTGAACCGAACCGCTGAGTGTATTGAGTTCTACTAGGTATTTGTTTTATATCATCGATTGTCAGAAAATAAAATACAGTGAAATCTGACCATGATCCACATATGGTTTCTTAAGGTCGTTATATTCTGTATGATCAAGTTGTCAGTTCACAAAAATAAATAAATACACAGCCGTGGGGCCATATTCAATGTGTTTTAGTTCATCGATAGGTAAATGATATCAGCCACGTTGCCAATAAGGATTCTGAAATTTGTCAATCAATCCGGACTAACCAGTTGACAGGCCACCCAATGGATGAGCTGACAAGAAATTGCAGCTATTGGAAGTTTCTAACTATTTCAATCCTTAGGCTTTTTCTCAGGCATTGCTCTAATGTATTCTTGACCATCTAAAAATGGGTGACGAATCAATCATGAACTTCCAACCCCCTAAAATGTTGGGTTATGGCTCATCCAAGTTGTGATTCTAGCAATTGGAGTTCGACGATCCAGATCCCTTGCTGGAGAACACTAATCAATATTTTGTAGGGTTGATATTATATAGTAGATGATACTTGACGAACACTGGATCCTACACTAAGAAAAAAAGATAAAATTGCATGCATAAGTGCACATGTTATCCTGTACAGACAATCTGACGTGTGCTGACAGATTCTATGCAAGGACATGTAACAAGCTTCTTAAGAAGTGTTGGTTGGATTCCTTGGAGGCAGAAGTCCCTCTTTCTTAGCCATCTCATATAACGCAATGGCACAAAGAGCTTTTGCATCCGCCGTCATGCACCATAGCTTTTCATAGGGAACTACACGTACCTTGATCAGCTCCCCATGTTCCCGAAGGCCCGTTTCTTTCCCGTGCAGTGCAGTTATGACTTCTGGATCTGCATGTCCTCTATATAGAAATATACTCAACTCTTCATCACACCCACCCTATACAGTAGAAGAATGTTAGTTAGTTTCATGTATAAAACTAAACGATAACACAAGCTGTGTGGTTAAATGAGTGAGGCTACATTTTGGGTCAGTTGAGGACAGGGAAGCCCGTTTTTTCCCTTGTCAGGTGAAGCCAGAGGCAGATGTGTAGTGGTAACAGGACTGAACAAGACCGAACCTGAGACTCCCAAAGTAAAAGAAGACATTCTTTCCAACATTCTCCTTGCACATTGAGCTTTCTGATTCTGAGGCTACTTGTGGACTCTTGCGCATTGGCACATGTTCACAAGAACTGTGCCATTCATCAGGTAGACCCAATCATGTACAGCTGGGAAATCAGGTGGGTCCAATCATTACGTGGGCCATCTGGACATCAAACATGGACAATCGGCCAATTTCCAACAAGTCTTCTTTTATACACATGGTCCACCTGATGACTAGATTGGCCTACGTTTTACCATGCACGCACAGGGGATCCCATCTAATGAACAGCCCAGAGAACACGCTTGTGTCACTGGCATGAGTGGGGAGGGCACGAACTGAAATCCTACCATCAGAAGTAGCAGTCTTATTTCTCTTACACAATAGAGTGGGTAGGAACTGGGAAGAACACACTTGAACACATCCAATGAGCAATGAAGTTATTACAGCTAACATACCGGTGAAGGGAAAACCTTGCATCCAGTTGATGGATCGAGAAAGGCTGTGAGATTAACCATATCTGCCAAATTTAAGCATATGCCCGTCTCCTCTTCAACCTGCAATGGTGATTGGAACAACATCATAACTGCAATGGCTGGCAATCAAGTTAGGATTTGGATGGTTCACATGACAGTTTTGGGTTTAAAATAGAGTTGGAAGAGAAGAGAGGACTATTGAGAGAAAGAAAGGTTTACCTCACGAACCGCTGTGCCAATTACGTCCCCTTTGTCATCATCCAACATTCCAGCAGGCAATTCCAAAATATACTTCCCAACAGGAACCCTAACCTTACATATCCAGAAAGATCCATCAAAGGTTTAATGAATAGAACAAACTTTATTCTTCTGAACCAAATGTCCGACCATGTAACTACTTGCAACAGAGCATTGGAAGTCTCGTCTTAAAACAAGCATATTACCTGCTCCGTAAGAACAGCAAAAGTCTCATCCCCTGATTCCAAAAGGATCAGTATGGCGACAGCTGGCCCTCGTGAAAATACGATACCTGGAACCTAAAAAAAAAAAATCAATTAAAATAGACAGAAACCTGTTTTTGAAAAGGTTCACCACTAATGCAATAAAGCAAATGGCAGAAGACAACAAACAAGGGAACATTCATCATCATCATCTAAGCCTTATTTCAAGTAATTGGGGCCTGCTACATGAATCTGAACAGTATGACATTCAAAACAAGGGAACATTCAGAAAAGAAAAACCACAGGAATGAATACAGGGCAAAACAAACAACAGCACAGACAACTATGTTGCTAGGTTGGGGCCATATTGATGCAGCTATTATATCTTGATACATCCTTCTTTTCATGTTTTCCTTTCCTCTTCTTTTTTTTCTTTTTTTTTTTTTTTCTTTTTTTTTTTTTTCCTTTCATTATGTGCGTATGCAGTAATTAGATGGTTTTCTTGTATTTCTAAATATGGGTTGTTTTATATGAACAAAGACGGACATTTTACCCTTATACGAACTTTTTGCTGCAACACTAAAAATGCAGTTAACAAGATCCATTTTTTTCTCTCCTTCCATTTTACTTTTCTACATGCCCTCTATTTCTCATACTTTCTCTAAGTTTTATTTTTATTTTTATTTTTATTTCTTTTATTTATTTTTATTATTTTGTAAATATTGCATCCTAAGGAAAACCAAGGAATCAAACTTAATTTTAGAGTAAGACCTGTCCCAAGACGAAAGTTGCTAACAACTCATTCCCACTCAATTGGAATCATTCTATCGCAGTCCCATTATAAAATGACCCTGGCAACACTGTTTCGCTTTAAATTGGAATGTGTAGACAAGGACAAGTCAACTCAGTATCCAATGTTCCTTCAACCATGAGAAAATTCTAGAATATCAACACCATGTCTCATCACCAAAACAGCTTGTACGCCTCACTGCTCAGCCGCTTGCAGTCTTCCTTTTTATTTTCTTTACTTTTCCTTTTTCTTTTTCTTACTTACTTTCTTTTCTTTTTTGTTGTTATTATTATTTAAAAAAAGAAGGTAACCAATTCATTAAACACGCTAAAAGATACACAAGGGGAGTGGCACAGCAGGAGTGAATCTCTAGTCACCTTTCTATGCTTAAAAAATACACACACACACACACAAACACACGCGCGCGCGTGCGCGCGCACACACACACACAAAAGCAGCAAACATACAAGCCCGAAAGAAATAACAAAAAGGAACAAAAACAGCTCAAGCCAAGATGCATTTAAGGCCTGCACATCTAAAATGGGAGTCACCAAAAAATGAGTGAGTCCCACTCCCTCCACAACGACTCGATCGAAGTACCTCTAAATTCAGGCTGCCAGCGCCAAAGCCCACTCAAAGACCATATGTTCAACATTCCACTTGACATTGGGGGGATGGACTTGTCCTTGAAGATCCTATCATTCCTCTCTCCAAGCATCCCAAAAGATAGCAAAAGGCAGTAGCTTACAGATAATCCTTCCTTTTGAGAAAAAGGGCTAGCAGCCCATCTAGCAATAACTTCAGAAACAGTTCTACTCACCGCCCACCATATTCCAAACATATCCAAAAAATGATCCCAAATTTCACATGCAGACAGACAATGAAGGACTAACCGATCAACAGATTCTTCACATTTTCTACACACGAAACACACATTCAGCATGGCCATATTCCTCAACTTTCAGGTTGTCAACAGTAAGGATTTTGTTCAGAACAGCAGTCGAAACAAAGGCTTCGACCCTAGAAGGGATAGGAGTTCTCTACAGGAATGCACATGGAAAAAAAGACCTCTCTGTGGCGCACAATTTTTGACATGAGAGATTTGGAAGTGAACCCACCACTGGCCAACCACTGCCACCTCTTTCTATCCTCACTTGAAGCATCGACGCTAACCTCACGAAGGGTACCCAACACAGTCAGTGCAGAACTTGAGAAATGCCGGGAATACAATTTTTTTTTTTTCCTGTTGGCTTGTTAGTACACCCCACTGTTAGTTCACACTTCAGTGTTAGCCACCCTCACTAGGGATCGATACCAAGACCTCAGTGTTAGCCACCCCCACTAGGAATACATAACTTTTCAAGAACATCAGTGTCTAAATCAAGCTCATGATGAAGTTGGTGTCAATAAAAAAATACTATATTTTATCATTATATAAGATACATGTAAGTACTCAAAAATAGGGTTTGCTGGGGTTGTCGAAAGATAGAAATCTCAAACATTCTCATCACATTCAATGTATCTTTTCTAATCTTACAACAAACATAAAGCAGGTACAATAATGTGAATCTGGTTTAGAAGCTACACTATGTTGGTTCCAATCAATACCTTCTTCCCTGTTTCCTTGTCAATCACATCTGCTTTGAACTTGAGGAAACCAACGCCTCTTCCAAACATGTCCACTCCCTATTTACCATATAAAAATCACTTAATGCTTACGGAAGTTAAGAAGGAGAGTGAAGCTGTTAACAATCAGAATATACGAAAAAAAGTATATTATAACTCAACTTTGACGAAATGACTTATCAACTAATCTCAACCAGCATGTTTAAGTATAGTTCTTAGTCTGTCGCTGGTGCTCTGAGTACAACTGAATATCCAGATAAGAATTTTATCTGAGCATATGTCCAAATGATACCTGAATCAGTACTTGCCGCAAAGACATACTTCCATTTGCCAAAATACCTGTTTCACTCTGCATATTCTTTAGCCACTGCTTGAATAGAGAGGAATCAATTGCATTCCTGCGACATGAAGTTCAACATTAAATAGCCAGATGTGTAGGAACCTTTCCCATGTCAACAAATTGAAATTATGCCATATTAA
>JAJHSJ010000001.1:119827888-119909656 GCA_021015155.1 Magnolia officinalis
TAGGCCCCACAACCCCCAACACATCTACCCACCACTTAGGGAGTCGGTGTTGGCGATACCACATGATCCGCGTCCGCCGACATATGGCCGGAGCTTCGATGCATTTCAGCACTCGAGGAAAAAAGATGCAAAAGACAGGAAATGGATTGCTACTCCTCCCCCGCTGGTGGTCGGCGCTATGTGCCCCAACATGATGTATGTATTTCATCCATGCCGTCCATCTATTATTATTGATAATTTTACGTATGAGACCAAAAACGAGGTGTATCCAAATCTCAAGTGACCACATTATAGGAAACAGTGTTGATTGATCGTCGACTGGTAAAAACTTTTTTGGAGCCATAAAAGTTTTGGATCAAGCTAATCTTTGTTTTTTCCCTACATCTAGATCTGTATGACGTAATCAACGGATTAGAAGTCAAATAAACAGTACAGTGGGCATTGGGAGGATTTTAATGGTGGATTTCAATCACTATCATTTTCATGCGGTGTGGTCCACCTGAGATTTATATTCTTCTCATTTATGGGATCAAATCGTAAAATGATACGTAAAAATGGATGAACGGCATGGATGAAACATATACATCATGGTGGGGCCCACGGAGCACCGACCACAGCCACCAGGCTAGTGGCAGGGGGAGTAGCCAATCCGGACATGTCTAACTTACTCATCAAGACTCTCTATCCGTATCTGTACAATTGGCAGTCATATAAAAGATCCAGATCATTCAACCGATGGACTCAACCACCGATGGCCCATATCCCAAAAATCACAATTTATGGGTGATTCTCACCGTTGATTGGAAGACTTTTTTTCCATTGAACGTTGACCACTTGTTGGACCCTTTTTTTTTTTTCTTCTCCCAAGCCGTTCATCCGTAAACATCAAAAGTTCATTTGGTGGCTGTGATCAACCAATTGGTATGCTTTAGGGCTCATCCACCGGGGGCCTAGCCACTGAGATGAGTGCTTCACAGCACGATCCTTTGTCTCACCTTCCAAGATTCTAATTGGGTACGGTGCCACCTTCATTCTTCCCCGGATTGCATCCTTAGAATGATCTGAACCGTTGATGTTGTAGTTACTACCAACTAGAAGCTATCCTCGTATAATCATTGCTGATCCAGACCTTTGAAATTCGAGCCGTTAAACGTTCATCTTTATACACAATCACCTTCTTAAGACGGCCCGGATAGCATATAATCTATAACATGAACGGTTCAATCATCATATAAGATTGTGTCAGGTGATCGAAACCTTGCACCTCACCGTACTGTGCTGCAGTTGGTACGTGGCACTGTACCTTATCAAACCCTTAAATAGTCTTACCAAATCATTGGAGTAGGTGTAAATGAACCTAACGGCCTTGAAATTGTGGGATGGTTATCAGATATCATGTGGGACATCATATAACTTGATTGGACGGTTGTTAGTAATCCTCGCACGGATATTTGGTGCTGACTCACGTTAGGTTAGAGCTGTACATGAACCGAGTTAGCTCGGTAAGCTCGCTCTACTTGGCTTGAAAAAGTTTGATTTGACTTAGTTTGAAATTGAGTAGGCACTGAGTTGAGCTGGTTTTTTAAGCTTGGAAAAACTTTGAGCCCGGTTCGAGCTTGCTTGAATTGGACTCAATTGAAATCGATCCCCCAACTTGAATTGAACCAGTTTAGTAACTCAGTTACTATATATTGATGTTGTTTAGCAAGTGCTTGATGAAATAACTCAACAAAGTACCAGCTAATGGTGGAGAAGGTATGAACGGGAAACAAATACCTTTATATTTTGATTTTTATGTTGTTTATAGAGTGTTTGATGAAATATCTATAAATTGATACTATTCCTATACATTTTGTGAGAAATTAAAGGTATGCTCTATGTGTTTGAGAAATTAAAGGTGTACCCTTTGTTTTGAAAAAATACTGCAGACGCTTAATATTGGTTTGAGCTAGGCATGAATTAGCCGAGTTGCTGGCTGATCCAAGCCAAGCCGACTTCAAGCTGGGTCAAATAGGTCAAGCCGTGTTAAGGCTTGACTCGATCCAACTCGTGTACACCTCTAGTTAGATATGACACTCACTGCACATACTATATAACTTCGGCACCCAGTAACGGGAGAGGATTAAGTGCAGCCCCCACCTCATCCCAGATGGTGCGGCCCATACTATGGGACCCACCTTGATGTATGTATCCTGCATCCAGGGCATCCATCCGTTTTACTAGATCATCTCAGGGTAGGATCTCAAAAATAAAAAAATAACCAAATCTCAGGTGGACCATATTATAAGAAACAGTGGTGATGAACGGTATGGATGAAGGGAAAAAGCAAATATCAGCTCGATTCAAAACTTTATGTGGCTCATTAATGGTCAATCACAATTGTTTCCTGTGGTAGTTAGATCTGTTTCAATTTATAATTGATGCCCTAAAATGATCTAAAAAAACGGATGGACGGTGTGGACATGGAATACTTACATCAAGGTGGGCCGCACCGTCTTAGGTGAAGCCCGCCGAACCTAATCCGCTCCCCTCCGAAATTGTACACGCTGGCAAACATTCCCTGGAACTAAACCGAGTGAACTGTGAAATCCACTCGTTTGGTAGACTGGATTTTAATTTTAGCCCGTACGTATCCAGAGGGTTTGAATTGATAGATTTGATGTTGGATTTCAAAAAATGGGTGGAGCTCCTTTGGCACGCGGGCACTCAGAAATTGTACCCTTGAAATCTGTGAAATCAGGCTGACTTAGTTTGAATGGAATCTAGCGGATATGAAATGATATTTGTGAAGTGAAAGTTCAAAAACGAGCCCCTTCGGGGATATAAATTAATTTTTAGTACAATTCCCTTTTTGTTCTTAGCTACCTAAGTGATAAAAAATAATAATAATAATAAAACACAAATTCTTCCAATTTCATGCTGCCAAATGAGACATCTGATTCGTGAACACTTTGGATATTTTCCGTGTTTAATTATCTAGTAAGAAATGTCTAACAATCCTATTGTCAATTAATATTGCTTTATTACAAACATAATTTAGATCTTTGGACAGTTATAAAATGTATTATAATGTAATAAATTGTAAAAGTACAATAATTACAAATTACAACTCCCACAAGTTTTGAATAAATGTAATATAAGTATAATGATAATACTTTAGGGGGTGTTTGGGGCATGACGTTGGAAAGGATTAGGTGAGATGGGATTCAAAAAACATTATTATTACCTATGGTAGGGATTGTTCCTGTTACCATGGGATGAGCTTAATTCCATGCTTTGTTTGTAATATGCTGGTACATTGAATAGATATACCCACCATCATTTGAAATTATTGAGAATAACACACATGTGTTATATCTAAACCGTTCATTTGTTTTGTAACCTCATTTTATGGCATGACCTAAAAATGAGGCAAATCCAAAACTTACGTGGCCCTAAAGAAGTTTTCAATGGTAAGTATTTGATGTAGAGCGGGTCACAGACAGTTTCATGGCCAAGATGGATCAGAAAAGGCTCGGTCGACAACAAAAGTGATTCAGACCATCGGACCTTAGATCGGGCGTATCTCACAATCCGGAATGAGTTTTCTGAAGTAAAATATATGATTTTGGGGTATTACTTTAGCCTAACAACAACAACCAACCCCACTACGCCGGGTTGCGCCAACCGGAATTGTGAAAATCCTCCTTCGACGGTCGTTTCCATGTTTTAATTTTATTTTTTTATAGTTATTTAGTTAAATAAGTTTTAGTTTGATTATAACTCTTCATCGTCACTTTAGGAGTTGCGCCCAATGTGAAAAGAGCTTAGAATAATTAGGAGAATGGTTTGGTGAAGCCAAATAGGACACTTACTATTTCTGGCCGAAAACCTTGTGCACTAGTAGACATCACGACTGTCTATAAATAGTAAGTTGCGAATTCTAGGAGTTTTAGTTGTAGTTTGATTCTGATTTCTTTCCCATTGCTTGGTATCCCTATTTAAAGGGTTCTGAACTCGTTTTTATTCATTCATTAATCAATTTTGAATTTATTAGAATATATTTCTATTTTCTGCTTTTTTTCCTCGTGGATTCGAGAAGCTCTGTGAAGAGGCCAGAGAAGTTCCATAGATTCGGAATAGTTATCCTCTTGAGGAAGATGGTGCTCGACCTCACGTTCTTCCCTGCGTCAGTAT
Source organism: Magnolia officinalis (assembly GCA_021015155.1). Taxonomy (NCBI): domain Eukaryota; kingdom Viridiplantae; phylum Streptophyta; class Magnoliopsida; order Magnoliales; family Magnoliaceae; genus Magnolia; species Magnolia officinalis. Next base: position 119,832,065 of record JAJHSJ010000001.1, read on the forward strand.
TCAATCCCTGTTGCTTTCTATGGTGGGGTCCACTTGAGCTTTAGATCTACCTAATTTGTTGGCCCATGCTCTAAAATGATCTCGAAAAATGAGTGGATGGTGTGGATATAGCCCACACATCATGGTGAGACCTACACAACTTGCAAACATTAGTGAAATTGGCACGGACCCATTGCAATTCCATCTAATCTACTTCTCTAACATTCCATTCTACACCAAACATAGAGTGAAATTAGCACAGGACCAGATGCAATTCATCCATCCCACCTAAGCCTATCTAATACCATGCGCCAAACGCCCCCTTAGAGCATTTTTCTACTAGTTTGACATCTAATTTAGATGTCAAACTAGTTGAAAATGCTCTAAGTCCCATGTTTGAAAAAGAGATTTCTACTGTACTATATTTGTAAATTCATAATAATTGCAAATATTTTACTTTCCTCCTTTATATTTGCATTTAATCATTAAATTATATACTGAGTTATTTATTTAAACAAACACTGGAAATTATAATCATGATATTTTTCATTACAATACTGTTAAATACTACTAGGGGTGTACACGGGTCGGGCCGAGTCGAACTGGCCTCAGCTCATCCAGGCCCGTTCAACAGCCACACCAGGTTCGAACCCGACCGGGCCTGGTCACCGGGCCAACATCTCCAGCCCGAACCGGGCCCGGGCGAGTTCGGGCCGAGTTCGGGCTAGTTTCGAACCTTCGAGTTCGAGCCAGTTTCGAACCTGAGTTCGGGCCAGTTTCGAACCTTACAGCAAGTTCATGGGAAGGGCTTTGGCAGGTAATCCGTGTCCCATTAATTTACAAGGCCCTCGATCAATGGTTTAGATAGTTGAACTATAGACTCCACAAAAAATCTTCTGGCCTGGAACGTTCAATTCCTCCCGTGACCATACTGCCCAAAACAAATGGGTGAGTAGAGAATTGTTTTAGCCGTTTATTTGTTTTATACCTGTGGCCAACCTAAGGTGTTTACCGGCCTGATTTTCGAATCAAAAGATTTAATTAGTACATCCAACCGGATGGAACTAAGATTTCATTTTCTAATTCATATTAAGACAAGAAATGTGACACATGTGTTTCACATCTAAGCCAGTCCTTATTGGGTCCCACTTTGAACATCCAATGGCCCAAAAAATAGGATGATAGACTCACCATCATTCATTATTGCTTTTCCAACCATTGATTCTTCTGGTAGAAATGTGGGCCAATTGATAAGTGGGAACCAGGGCTATCCCCCTGATGACTGACCCAGATCTTGTAACATGACATTTTGCCATATTGCAAATCATCTTCACAATCTTCATGAAGAAATGATTTGATACTCTTGCAGAGTGATGGATGAGACATGAGCAGTTTAGAAGTTACTTAGAAATTACATATATGGCTTTAAACTTTTTAAATTACAAGAACTTTATATATATATATATATATATATATATATATATATATATATATATATATATATATATATATATATATATCATGAACCGGGTTTCAGACCGAGTCGGGCCGGGTCGGGTTGGGCCGGGGCGAGTCGGGTTTCGGACCGAGTCCGGCCGAATTGGGAGGTATCCGAACTCGGCTTGAACTCAGTTTCGGGCCTGACCCGAACTCAGTTCCGGGTCGGGCCGAGTCGGGCTTTTTCGGGCCGGGTCGAGCGAGCTAACCGGGCTAGCCCGGTTTGTGTACACCCCTAAATACTACTATCCAAACAGGCCCTAAGTGCATGCGTATCATCACCGCACTTATCAAAGTTTTTCCATTTGATTATTTCTTTTAGAAGGTTTATTAAGTCACAGGCACTAAGAGCTGTAAACATCCGCAAGGCAACCCCGGTGAGAACTACAGTTTCTGTAAGGTTGAAAATAGCAGTAGATTTTGTCTTAAAAAACAAGATTTTTCAGGTGGACTGCATAGTTAATTTCTTTTCTAATTATTTATTCGTTTCGAGAGTCTGTAGCCTAGCTAAGTTGTGAAATGGCCTGAATTTTATGCTAGAAGATCTAACATTGTAGCTCACCTGATGAAAAGCTGAGATCTCACGAATGTTTTTCATTTCTGCACGTCTGCTTGTCTGTGGCTCCCAAACGCCATTCGAATTATCAAACCTTTCTTACTTTCTATCTGACAATTGAATGTGAATCATTTTCTACTTAATAGTATTCTTGAGTGATGCACGAATTGAGTGGTGGGATCACATAATTAATTTGATTTCATGGGGCAAACGGCAACCGACGGTCGAGCTGTAGCTACAATCAAAGCTGGCCATGTAGGCCCACCTAAGTAGCAAACATATTCTTGATACTTGTTAAATTGTAATCCGCTAATTCTAACTGGGTCCCACTACAGTGAGGGCCACGTACAATCAACCATAGAAACTGACCGACTGCTGCAAATGTCCAATCAGTACGAGTCGGAGTTGCATTCGTTGCACTTTCTTTTTGTCTTATCACTTCGCCCTGGGATAGATGCAAATAGATGGCATGGTCTAACATTAGCAAGATCATGAGCTTGATCATCCCCACCGCATAGTGCACTCAAGTCAATCAATCCACACCATTCAATAGAAGGGCCACCTCTTGGTTGTTTAGCCCGAAAATTGTACGGAGGGCCATTCAATTCTAACTATGCCAATGATGTCTTGCAAATGGGTAGTAAAAAAGGAGAATGATCAACGGTTTAGATTCAATGGGCAAAGATTAATAGAATTTTTATGGTGTTTTGGACTGTGAATCAGGTGAGAATTTTAGGATAGAAATGGGCCAGATCCAGCAGGCCATGTCAGTCCAGGTCCAGCCCTTTCATCTTTTGGGCCTAAAGTTCAGGTCCAGACTTACGACAGCAATAAATGGGCTAACCTGGGTCCGAATTGGATTGTTTCCACTAGTTTAGTCTGGTCCAGCAACATTTGTCGGTCTCGAAATTCGCCCACCATGCCCGTAAGCCAGAAGGTCCAGCCCGGTTGATTGTCAGCCAACACCATGGCTCGATTAGGGTGGTGACTGGTTGGGTCAACCTGCGCAACTCGCTTGACCTGCTTCTGATGTAGAGTGGGTCATGCAATGAGATATCAGATGTACCATATATGATTTTGGGGTAGAACGAGCTACTTTAGCCACCTAACCCTGCTATGCCAAGTTCCACACACCGAATATGCGAAATACCATAAGATCGACGGTTGAATTTCTGTTTTAATTTTGTTTTTACTATTTATAGTAGTTTTAGTTGAGTGAGTGTAACCATTCATCTGTGAGCAACATGAAAACTGCTTAGAATAATTAGGAGAATAACATGGTTGAGCCAAATAGGATACCTACTATTTTTGGCCTAAAGCCATGAGGTCCAGGGAATTCATGGCGGTCTATAAATAGTAAGTTTACTATTTATAGTAAGTCACGATTTATAGGATTTTTAGTTATATTATGATTCCGAAACTTCTCCTACGGTTTGTAGCCTTATTTAAAGAGTTGATAACTCCTTTTTCATCATCAATAAAATTATTTCAGATATTTTAGAATTATTTCTATTTTCTTTTTTTCGTGGATTCGAAGTTTATATGTGAGGAGCCCAGAGAAGTTCCGTGGATTCAGAATAGTTATCCCCATGAGGAAGACGGTGCTCGACCTCACCTCCTTCCCCGCGTCAGGTTCGGGTCAAGCTAAATAGGTAGTAAGTTAGGCTCGGGTTAGAAAAGGTGGCCTGTTTAAGTAAATGAATGGGTCAGGCTTGGTTGACCAGCCATATAGATTATCTAATGGGCTGGGCCAATGATGTGATCTGACCTGGCCAAAACCCATAATGAATTCATAGATACAGACACATGATGCATGTGCGTTTGTATCTATCCACTAATTGGGCTTGGCCTTGATGAATTTTAAGTGGGCCAGTTCAGGCCCAGGGTTGTGGTTTGCAGGTCGGGGTTTAGGCCGCAATACTCGGCCCTGTTTAATATAAAGACGCTGGGCTCGTGCTGACCCGAATCGAACCCATTGCCAGTTCCACCCATGAAACGGTGGACAGTTAAGTGTAGGTCACTGTATTTCCCTAAACTGTGTTGTTTGCAAGATCTCCACCGTATATGCCATAATAACTTGCCCACACTTGCGGATGTATTGTAAACTATACCACTAATGAACGTACGTCTATGGTTTTCTGCTTGTACTTTGTACTAGTGGGCCCACACTTCAGTGACGACAATCGATTGCACTCACCTCACACATGTAAAATATCACTAACCGTTGATGTGGAACAATCAAACTGAAACTGTGTGACTCCTCACAGAGACTTCTCAAATCCACGAGGAAAGAAAGCGGAAAATAGAAATAAATTCTAATAAATTCGAAATTGATTAATTAATGAATAAAAATGAGTTCACAACCCTTTAAATAGGGGTACCAAGTAATGAGAAAGAAATCAGAATCAAACTACAACTAAAACTCTTAGAATTCGTGACTTACTATAAATAGTAAAGTTACTATTTATAGACGGTCATAATGTCTATTAGTGCGCAAGGTTTTTGGGCCAAAAACAGTAAGTGTCCTGTTTGGGCGCAACTCCTAAAGCCCGACGGATGAATAGTTATAATCAAACTAAAACTTACTATTTATAGTAAAAACAAAATTAAAACAGAGAAACAACCGTGGCGTAGCAGGGTTGGTTGGCTAAAGTAGCTCGTTCTATCCAAAAATCATATATTTTAGGTCAGGTAATTCATTCCGGATGGTGAGATACGTCCGATCTAAGGTCTGACGGTCCGGATCACTTCTGTCGTCGACCGGGCCTTTTCTGATCCATCTTGGCCATGAAACTATCCGCAACCCGCTTTACATCACTGTCCTGATCATGCTAAATAACATGCAGGTATCTTGTTGGAGTAGACCAAGCTTCAACGGCTGTAATCAACTGAGACGGTTTGTGTGAGACGCATAGTCACGTCACGGTCATCCCAGAAAGCATCTTACAGGGACTGTTTGGGATGAGAGAGGCCCACTTGGTGGAGAAGAGTACGGCCTGGAAATAAGACCACAGACGCCAAGTTTCGTGCGTGAGTCAGTAAAGTCATGAATTTTCCACCTGCCTCGTTTGGCTCTTATTTGTATCCGTGAAAAGCACGAGACAGGAAATGGTAGTCATCAAAAACGCTTTTTTTCAATATAACTTTAATTTAAAAGCCTATGAAACCTATGAGATAAGACCTATAAAACCTATGAACAATCATGTGGATTCCTTTCATTACATAAAATGTAAATCTAAAAATGGTGACTTGTTCTTGTAGCAAGCAGCTAACAACGGTCCACATGGTTGCAGACATCTATTGGGCGGTTAAAAATGAAAATAAAAAAGAAAAAATCATATGTTCCTATTTCTCCAAACGAGTGATCTAGTCGGTTTCAGTTGAGTCCATGCATGCCACATGTACAATATATGATCATCTTCATCACTCGGGCAAGGATTGCTAATTCAACACGTGGTTGAAAACCCTGCACATCCATATGCACACGTTTATCAATATGGAACACATGTTTGAAATCCTTGCTTTCCACCTAATTGGACGCGGATTGCGTCCTACCCCCGCCCGGACGGTAATCCGTCCGGGCAGGGCTCTGTGGAGCCCACCGTGATGTAACTGTTTCATCCTGCCGTCGGACGATTTTTTAATATGTGAACTAAAAAATAGGCAGGTCCAAGGCCTGAGTGGACCACAAAGTGGGGATTCTTGGGAGCCAGAGAAGTTTCGGATCATGCTGATATTTGTGTTTTCACTTCATCCATGTCCATGTGACCTTATTAATAGGTTTTATGGTAAACTAAACATCACGTGGACCCTTAGAAAGGTTTCAACGGTGGGTGTCATATCAGTGCAGGTTCCTTTGGTGTGGTCCACTCGAGCCTTGGACCTGCCTCATTTTTTGGTTCACATATTAAAATTTTCCGAAAAAATTGTTGGACGGCAGGATGAAACAGTTACATCACGGTGGGCTCCACAGAGCCCTGCCCGGACGGATTACCGTCCGGGCGAGGGTAGGACGCAATCTGCATCCCCACCTGATTACATAATATGGATCCTTGATTCTAAAAATCAGGGCATTTCAAACCTCAGGCACACCGTAAAACAGCTAGAGGTGTACACGAGTTGAACCTAGTCGAGCTTGGCACAGCTCGACTTGGCTGGGCCACTAGTTGACCCAGCTTGAACTCAGCTTAACTCGGTCCTCATGCCTGTCTGGCCAACTTGGCTCGGTTCGGTCCTTTCAAGTTGAGTTTAATCCAAGATCGAGCCTGTGCGGCGTTTTCACAAACACATGGAGTGTACTTTCAATTTTTTACTGTACGTAAAATAGCAGCAGCTGTTTACGGATATTTCATCAAACATCTTATAGGCAATGTCAAAATCAAGAAAAAATGGTATTTGCTTCATATACATACTTTCATTGCCACCAGTCGACACTTCGTTGAGTCATTTCATCGAACACTTGGTGAGCAACATCAATATCAAAGTAACCGAGTCACCGAACTAGTTTGATCCGAGTTTGATTCGAGTTGGGGTTCGGTTCGATTCAAGTTGAGCTCAGGCAAGCTCGAACTCGGTTCGAAATTTTTTCGAGCTCAAAAAATCAGCTCAACTCAGCTTGAACTCAGTTTTGAACAGAATCAAATTGAACTTTTTCGAGTCGAATAAGACTCGAAGCGAATGAGTCTCTGAGTTAACTCAGTTTGTGTACAACCTTATTAAATATATGAAAAATAGACAGCTAGAAAAGTTCCTGTAAAGCTCAACAATCAAACAACTGTTTCCAACCATGGAAAGCTCATACCCCAACACCTTTCATAATGCCACATGTGCATGTATGTTGATGTGTCAGGATACACATGTAAGCTTAGGCACATCAGATTTTGTCACGTTATGATGTAGAGCGGGTGGCAAACACTTTCTTGTCAAAGATGGACTAGAGAAGGCCTGATCGGGGGTGGAAGTAATCATGATTATTAGAACCTTAAAACAGTTGCATCTCGCAAATTAGAATGAGTTTTTCGACATATTATATATGATTTTGGGTTGGAGAAACTACTTTAGCTAACCAACTGGATCATAAGTCCACTTTATTTTCGTTTTTAGCTCACTCCAGATTTGTGAGATTCCATCAGATCGACGGTCAAAAGTTCACTTTATTTTCATTTTTACTATAAATACTAAGTTTTAATTGGTACTAGCTGTGCACAACATGAAAGGGCTTAGAAAAATTAGGAGAATAATGTGGTTAATCCAAATTGGAGACTTACCATTTTTGGCCAAAAATCATGGAGTCTAGTAGGAATCATGATTGGTTATAAATAGTAAGTTTACTATTTATAGTAAGTCTTGATTTTAGGGAGTTTGAGTTGGAGTTCGAGTATAAAACTTCTTTTTAAGTTTGAGTTAACTATTTAAACGATTATAATTTCAGTTTTATTTTATTTTATTTTTTATTATCATTAATCAATTTACTTTCCAATTTATTAGAAATTATTTCTATTTTATCCCTTGTATTAGAGGAAACTTTGCGAAGAATCTAACGAGCTTTATAGATTTGGAGTAATGATCCCTTCCTCAGCCATCGACCTCATCACATCCTTCCATGCATCATATTACCTGTCTCTTTTTTTTTAATAAGCTATTTTTGTTAGAACAAACACAAACTTTGTTGATTTAAAAAATCGAGGAGCATACATTCAAGTGGGCTCCACAAAAAGAAAAGGGCTTCCCACAATAATATTTTGGATTATTGTATTCAATAAACATGCCCCAAACTTTTGAAGAAGATGGGTAATTGCTGCCTTCATACTAGTGCATGTACAACTAATGATGAGTCAGAAAATGTGGAAAAGGAAATACAGTTTTCAAAGGAGGCAAGTAGAGACATATTTTAGAGATTTTGCCATAAACTTACATTGGAAATGCAATTTTCCACTATTTCTTATAGTTTCCGCCATGGATTGAGAGAAATTGTAGGCCGTTTGGATAATCCAAACTATAAGAAATAGTTGGAAATTGTATTTCCAATGTATAAAAGTTGATAGCAAGATTTCTAAAAATATTTTTCTAACCTCCTCCCTCGGAAACTGTATTTCCTTTTTCCACATTTGCTGAATGATACGTCACTAGTTGTACATGCACCATTAATGAGGGCAGCAATTACCAATCTTCTTCAAAAGTTAGGGGCATGTGTGTTGAATACAATGATCCAGAACGTTGATTTGGTAGGCCCATCATAAGACATGTAATGCGACAAAATCTGATGCGTCTAAGCTTGCACGTGTGAAGCCTGGCACATCACGTGTTGGGTCTAAGCTTTCCATGGTTGGAAACAGTTGTTTGATTATCTGTATCAGAAAGTAGGTTATTTGGCTCTTCAAGGAGCGGTGGGCCACAGTCTACTAAAGTTACAACAATTTTTCTAGCCGACCATTTTTCATGGATTTTTATGTGTACTGAGGTTTGAAATGTCCAGATTTTTAGGATCGAGGATCTATATAGTTTATGTAATCAGGTAGAACGTACAAATCTTAATTAAACACGTGTTCTATATATTGATAGATGTCTTCAATGATTCCATCAAGCAGATGTCAATCTCATTGACAGCCCACTCGATTTTATCGAGAAAATTTCAATTTTATTCCCTTTGTTCGCCCAATTGTTTTTAGGTCCAAATTGATATAATTGAAGATTCCATCGAAGATCCTTCAATGATGTTGATCCTATCGACAAAAGTGCATAATTTTGCAAAATTACATGAATTGTTTTCTATTCTGGGTGCAACACTATATATGGGTGTGATTGCGGGATTATGGTAAATTACAATGTTTCCTAGACTATTCTAAAGAGGACAAAACATTTTTGAGGGTTTCAGAAAGGTGAAAGATGGTTTTTTGAATTTGCTTTCATAGTGATTCACTATCGCTTTGTGCCCTGTTTCTTTCTAAATAAATTGTTGGGGATTATGTTGCGAATCACACAGAAATGGATATAGGATAACATTTAAGAGTATTAAGCAAACACAAGACAACACAAAGATTTAACGTGGAAAACCCTTTCGAAAAAAACCACGGCACAAAGTGACAAATCTTCACTATGAAAGCAGAAATTACAAAGAGAAAAGATTTACTTACCAGACTTGAGCAATCTTCGAATCTCACCTTGCTCCACCCTTTTAAATCCTAAAACCTTTTTAGAAATCCTAAAAATAGTTTCTAAAGCCTTAGAATCCCTTAAAATACTTCCCAATCTCGTATACATCTCTTTATATAGGTTTAGAAAGAAACCTAAACGAAATTGGATGGAAAAATCGTAAAATATGCATTTTCACAAAAAATCTGCGTAAACCTTCAATGACATCGAGCAACCTTCAATGTCATTAAAAAATGACAAAAAACTGTCTAAAACGACCAGAAGTTGAAAATCTCAAAATACTCGATGGCATCGAGCCCAGAATTAGGTTTAAGACATCTGACACCAACAAAAATTGTGTATGCTTTGTGATTGCTTATTTACTTAATCGCATGAGATCCGAATTTAAAATTGCTTCCATGGATTCCTAATATACTTGAGGGTTGAAATGTCCTGATTTTTATGATCAAGGATATGTACGGTTTATGTAATTAGGTAGAATGCACATATCTCATACACGTGTTCTACATTGATATATGTGTGTGCCTACGATGTGCAGGAATGTCAACCGCGTGTCCAATTGGCAATCCTCGCGGAGTGATGAACGTGTACATGTGGCATGCATCAACTCAAGTTAAACTAAATAAATCAATTGCTTGGAGAAATAGGACCATATGATAATTTTGATTTTTAACTGTCCAATAAATGTCCACCAATCTAATAGATCATATAATGAAACAAGTGTAATTTTTTTATTCAAGATACATCTGAATTGGGAACCTGCTGGCTTAATTGTTTGCTATCATATTCAAAATTATCTTGGCTTTTCATCCATGGATTATTCCTCTGCGGGCTCATAGCAACAGTCGGGCTCTGCCCAAAATTTATATTAGCCCATGCATCAAATGGGTCGTATGGCTAACATTGGATGTGGACTGTTGTTAGTTGCTACAACAACAGGTCATCCTAAAGTGGCGTTATCTTTAGTTCTTACATCTTATGTAATGAAAAGCGGGCCCGTGTATTTTGTTTGTAGGTTTTACAGTGGCAACAGTAGGTCTTATCTTCAATTGGGTTTATATTGTACCATTTAGTGCTTTTAGACTTAAAATTACTATCAATAGAAATTTCAGAAGAAACATTTACTTTTTCAAACATCTTATTTAAAAATAATATGGTTTTTTTTTTTTTCATTTTGTAAAAATGTTGTTTAAAAAATAAATGTGAAAAATATTCTTTCTTTTTCCACGCTTTCTTTGAAATGAAATTTCTCGAGAAATACCATTTCATTTTTCACTCTTTCCACGAATTCAAATAGGGCTTTAAATAATTCAATTTTTTCAACAGTATTTCATATTAACAACTATAAAGCAATTTCAATTCTCTATGCCTTACTAGGGTGTGAGTTTACATGTAGGCCAAGGTGGGCCAACCTGTGATTGCAGTGGACCACTAAATAGGAGGGGTCTACCCTAGAGCACTAAAACCCTAACTTCTCTATATATAAGATCATATTTCTAAGAGAATGGTTAGCCCTAGCCTTAGAGGCCGCGAACTTCCCTCTTTCCTTCCATTCACTCACTTCCTTTTCAATGAGAGAATAGAGAAAAAAGTGAAGGTATTCCTCCTCCTTCTTCCATCAATTGGGTTGTCCGTTTTAAGGTTTGATTTTAAACCTTAGATCTAGGTCCTAACCTTATAATGGAATCTACATTTATTTATTTATTTTCATCTTCATTGAAGATAGATTGGAGAGAGACATTTCCAACTCGGAACAAGTATGGCATTGGCAATTTCATGTCTTAACTTCATTATGACGTATAAAATTTGAATCATGCTTTTCATATTTTTTTAGAAATCTAAGATCATCACATAATGTTCATACTTATGTAGATTAAGATTTTTTTATTTTTTTTTCCTTTTAAATTATGCTTTCGGTCTTTTCAAAATTCTATAAAAAAGGTCCAAGATAAATAATGGTGGCATGTCATCAAAAAGTTGAACACAATGTCTTTCGAAAAAGATAGAAAAAAAAAAGATATAGTAAAGCTTATCACTACTTCAGTAGACACATGACTGCAATGCTCGATGCATATAAATTATATGTGCCAAATGTGCCACATATGCAAACATTAACGTACACACACGTGCCAAATTAAGTGCTACTTAGAGTCCCTATTCATGGCTCAGTGGTAGACCATGTGGGTTTCAACATTGAGGTCATGGGTTTGAATACCCATGTGGTGTTCAGGGGTATGAGGGTAAAGAAATGTGTTACATATTGTACCATCCATCTTTTGTACAATCCTCTCTTAAGCACCGCTTGTAATCCATGCTAATTAACAATGCTTTCGGAACTGCCTTTGGGTGGTTAGCATATTATATGTGAGAAGTTCATTTAATTTACATTGTAATTAAATCCAAAAAAAAATTGTTGTAATATGATTCTATATATACATATGGATCCTTGCGATCCAAGCATTGGTATCAAATAGAATCCCTCATAAATACCCCAAATTTTATGTATTAAGAGATCAGATATTTCCTTTGTTGTTAATTAGGTTTGTCAATTCATGTATGCTCTGCGGTCGACTTATTGGATGGCGATTAAACGTATCCTGCGCTTTCTTATGGGCATTATCTCCCATGGTCTTTATTTTTGTAAAGGCCCCTACCAGTCATCTTACCTTTTAGGCTTATTCTGATGTTAATTGGGTTGGTGACCTTGATGATTGTTGTTCTGCTTTAGAGTATATTGTTTTTCTCAGTCCCAACTTGATCTCTTGGAGTGCTAACAAGCAGCTCATGATTTCATGCTCTAGTACTGAGTCTAAGTTTATTTCTCTTGCTATCATTGCTAGAGAGTTATTTTGGATCCGTTTTCTCTTATGCGATTTACAGGTCTATCTGCATCAAGCTCCTATTCTTTACTATGATAATCTCAATGCTGTATCTCTTACCTCTAATCCGGTCTATAACGTTCACACCAAATATATTGAGGTGGATTATCACTTCATACATGAAAATACTACTCATGGTGATCTTATTATTCGCTATGTTAGTATGATTGATCAATTAACTAATATCTTCACTAAAGACTTAAGCTCTACTCACTCGGTTAAATCATTACAAGTCAAGCTTCATGTCTCGTCTAGCTTGAACTGTCCTGGTGGTTTAGCATGCTATATGCTATACATTCATTTGAATTCAAATTGTAATTAAATTCAGAAAATTGTTGTAATCTGATTCTCTAAAATATGGATCCTTGGGGATCGAAGCATTCAATCATCATCCAATATAATCTCTTTAATCGACATGTGCCATCTGTTCGACAAATAAATAGAGAACTAAGTAGCTAGTCGAATTGCTAGCTCATGTCGGATGGCATGATAATCAATATATTGGACAACTTGCAATTACATTCACCTACAAGATGGTGTTGTATGGATCTTCCCTACCATACTGTCTCTGTTGCTGGGAAACAGAGATTTCTCATCTCTGCATTTTCATTGGGCCATGTCATCACTGATGACACCTGGCCTAATGAAAATGCAGGAAATGAAAAATCCCTGTTTCCCAGCAGAGGATCCGGATTCTTAAATCAACATATTTTTAGGCCATCTCAATTTCATGGAGGAACCCTAGTATATGAATTGTATCTCAGTCACAGCTAATTGTACCTATTTTAAGGACATGGATTGCTACGACACTGTTGGTAGTATTGTACAGTGCGGTGTTCTGTGCCCCACCATGATGTACCCTGTTTATCCACGTTGTCCATTCATTTTTTTTCAGCTCATTTTAGGGTATGCGAAAAAAAAATGAGCGAGATCAAAACTTAGGTGGACCATACTAAAGTAAACAGTGGTGATTGAACACCCACCATTAAAAACTTCTCAGGCCATAGAAGTTTACATCAAGCTGATACTTATGCTTTCCATTCATCCGACGTCTTTTTTAATTATCACTGGTTAATGGCAAATAAACATTACAGCGGGCCCCATGAAGATGTTAATAGTGGTTTGTGTTTTCCTGTGGTTTGGTCCACACCTGAGATTTGGATGTGTCACATATTTGAGCTTATACCTAAAAATAAAGATCCAAAATGGATAGTAGGCGTATAGAAAACACATATATCATTATGGGGCCTACAGAGCACTGTCCTGTAGCCACAACCGTCCCTAAAACAAAATTTTGTAAATTTCATGGTAGCGGATTGCGTGGTACCCCCAACACCACCACCCAGCTACATCGTGTCAGGACTCTGCAGGGCCCACCATGATGTATGTGTTTTATCCAAACACTCCATCCATTTTGCCAACTTAGTAGAGAACATGAGCCCAAAATTAAAGTGTATACAAAGGTCAAGTGAATCACACCACGGGAAACAGCAGAGATAATGATATCCACCGTTAAAACCTTCTTAGGGCCCACTGTGATGTTTATCTGTCATCCAACCTCTTCGTAAGGTCACGAAGACCGCAATGAATGGAAACACAAATATCAGTTTGATCGGATACTTCTATGGCCCCCATGAAGTTTTCAACAGTGGACATCATTATCCCCACTGTTTCATGTCATGTGGTTCACTTGAGTTATATATATGCTTTAATTTTGAACTTATATCCTAAAATGAGCTACCAAATGGATGGACGGATTAGATAGAACAAATACATCACAGTGGGCCCACAGAGTCCTGACACCACAGTAACGTGGTGATATTGAGGTCACCACGCAATTCGCGTGCACTCGTCATAAAATTCTCGTCAGATTGAATTAGATTCTTTTATTGATAATTGTATGGATTAACATTCACGACAGCAGGAACAACAAAAGACGGCCCACGTCCGTCCTACATTTTTGGCGGCTTGTTCACCTCCTCCGCACCTGTCCTAAGACATTCCTTCCATTTTAACCTAGAAATGAATTTGATAAATGATGGTGATTCATCCACAGTATACTGGGCATGCATACAGTACATTCAAACAGACGGTTAAAGATGAAATGGTTTGATGTCCTAATTTAATGGACGGATGGGATGGACCATATACCAGTACATTGTATCACTCCATGCCATCGATATTGATGTTGTATCCCACCGTATGTGTGGATTTACCGAATTTCCATATAGGGTATATGGCTGTCAATGGGCTGATGGGCCTAATGGATGCCCAAACCAGGCCTGATACAGGTTGGGTGCGGGTGTAGCTAAATGGCAGGTATTCGATAACTACCAACGTGCAAATTTCAGTCTGTAAAAATTCATTCCTCATATGAGTGATCTAACCAGAGAAAGTGTTTTGATTTCTCTTAACAATGGAATGGGTATAAATAAATTACAGGGAGAGTCAAAAAATTCTAATCAGATCTCTAAATAAGATTTGGAGAAGAAAAAAAAATCTCTACAACATAAAAAAAGACATAATAAAATATTCTTAGAAAATTTTTAAGGATAATCTCCTTTTACGTTTGTTGTGATTAAATGTTTTGAGATAATATTTGATTGTATCCTCATATATATATATATATATATATATATGTGTGTGTGTGTGTGTGTGTGTGTGTGTGTGTGTGTGTGTGGGAAAAGGTACAATGCGCACCAGCTGATTTTCACGTACCATGAGGTCGAGCTGTGTGGGCCCCACCGTGATGCGTTTCGAACATCAACACCGTTCATTCGATGCGTCCCCTTTAAGTTATAGGATATCCCAAAAATCAACCGTATACGGAATTCAGGTGGGCCAGACCATCTAAAATCATGTGAAGACATGCCAAAAACATATAAAAGCACTTGGTGGAGTCCACTTGAAATTTTCATGCGCCTGAAACTTGGTCTGAACTCTCATCCAAGTGGGAAACACATAATGGATGGGCTGGATTTGTAAACCACATCTTGGGTGGGCCCAAAAAAATGGTTATAAATGTTTTAATGGTGCACAGCCCCTCTCAACATTTGTATGTGGTGTGGCCCACACAAGTCATAGATTGACTTGATTTTTTATACCTAGGCCTACGATGAAATGGTGCATCTAACTGATGGTGTTGATGTTCGAAACGCATCACGGTGGGGCCCACACAGCTCGACCTCATGGGACTTTAAAATTAGCTCGAGCGCATTGTACCTTTTCCGTGTATATATATATTATAGTATATATATATATATATATATATATATATATATATATATATATGGCATCACTCTCCCCACTGTCTTTTTGTAGTGGGTCCACTGGAGCTTTGGATGTGACCCATTCTTTAGATTTCACCCTAAAATGATCTCTTCGTATGAATGGATGGTGTGGATACAAAACATATATCATGGTGGGGCCACAAATTTAGTAGCATCAACCTGTCAGTTGCCCATCTGCGCCCCACACATGGGTCTCTTGCCGTGAGAATTGTACCGCACCAAGGTATTCTGCGGGATGGTTCGCAGGAGACCATTACATTATATATATATATATATATATATATATATATATATATATATATAATATATATATATATATATATATATTATATATATATATATATATCGTAGACTTTTTTCCAAATATAGATAAACTGTATTTTCCTAATATATTAATTACATCATAGTGTGTGACGCACGTAAGGATGTGTTGACGTCGAGCACCGTCTTCCAACCATGAAGAAAAGAAGAATATAAAAAATAATTTTTAAAAATTTAAAATAAATTGGTTAATGATTAAAATGTTCCTACACCCTTATTAAATAATGACACGAAACTGAGAAAGAACTTTCAAAATTAAACTACAACTAAAACTCCTAGAAATTATGACTTATTATAAATAATAAACTTAATATTCATAGATAGTCATGATTCATACTAGTTGTCAAGGTTTTCAGCTTAAAATAGTTAGTGTCATATTTGGCCCAAGCATGCGATTCTCCTAATATTCTAAGCACTTTTCATATGCAGTGCAACTCTTAGAGCCCAATAGACAAAGAGTTATAATTAAACTAAAACTTATTATAAACAGTAAAAAAAATGAAAATTCAACCGTTAATGTGATGAAATCTTGCAAATTCAGTGTGGCTAACTTGGCGTAGTGGGTTTGGTGGCTAAAGTAACTCGTCCTACCCAAAATCATATATGACACGTTGAATAACTCATTCTGGTTTGCGTGATACGCCCGTTATAAGGTTCTAATGGTCCAATTACTTCCGCTTCCCATCAGGCCTTTTCTGGTCCATCTTAGCTATGAAATTGTACACAATCTGCTCTACATCAGTGTGACCCACCTATAGATAAGGCATTCCTCATATGTGGCATGTTAGCCGGAAAGAAATGGCTTTATTGTAGTAATTATATCCGATCGTTTCTCAGTCGGAAGATCCTGTGCATCTGGGTCATTTTATATTTTTGTTCTCAATTGCCTCACGGTAAAACTCCAAACAAAAGGTTGTGATTAACCTATTGATGAGATTTTGACGCATGGTTCATCCACATTGGGACACAACACGTCAGTGGGTCTGGACTACCGAGTCGAGCCACGGGCCCTACTTGTTAGAATTGAAAACCCTGGCAATCTACGCAAAGCCTAAGGTTTGGGTTCTATAATTCC
Source organism: Magnolia officinalis (assembly GCA_021015155.1). Taxonomy (NCBI): domain Eukaryota; kingdom Viridiplantae; phylum Streptophyta; class Magnoliopsida; order Magnoliales; family Magnoliaceae; genus Magnolia; species Magnolia officinalis. The sequence continues at coordinate 119,848,814 of JAJHSJ010000001.1, forward strand.
TCTGCTTGGCTATGTTTCATTAAGAACGGGTCCCACCATTTCGATGATCAAGATATGTGCAGTGAGTGGATGAATTGCCACCATTTAGAGATGGTGATGGATTAATACCATAGTCTACCGTCGTTAACAATACGTAGGCTACGGTCGGTTTTATGTCATCTGAAGTCGACGGCAGAAAGCGATATGTGGGCAGCAAACACGGACCTGATGGCCCATCACCCGTGAAAGTCCCGCACCCCCTGTGAAAGCGAAAACCGAACCCTTTTTGCTTGTAGCTTGTAATGACGTGATTTTTATTTATTTTATTTCTTTTACGTACACGATTGACCCGCAGTGAAAACCCAACCCGTGAACAAATAGAGGAATGTTTGATGCTCTTGCTGAGTGTAATGGTTGATACGCAGGCAGTTAGAAATTGAATACATGGCATACACTCAAGTCAAATTGGGTAACACTTTAGATGTATCATTAAGAGAAATTTATTTGATATGATTATCTACTGTTGGATCGCTGGACATGCATTGAAAGGTTAAAATATCTAATTGCCTTAATTAAAAAACAATTGTCCACGAATCGGAGGTTAGGATTGTTCAACCAATCTGGTTTTTATATTATAACCTATTAATGATTGGTTTCAAAATTTAGTCGGTTTACTTTTGAGTTAATATATGCCATGTGTACCATTAACGAGTGCCTGAGTATCAGGCGTCGTGAACAGCCAGAGCATGAAATAACTCTTCACGAACGGATGACATATGGCCCAAGCGGAAGCGGATTGCGTCCGAACCTGGAAAATAAGTCGTCCGACCAGAGCTCCTGTGATGTCCACATTTATTTATCTGTCTATCCATACTGTCCATCCATTTATCAGATTATTTTCAGTTATAAGATCAAAATAAGTAGATCCAACGCTCAAGTGGACCACACTAGAGATGACTCTTGCATTTAATGATCTTGCATTAATGCTTTGTGCATTTAATGCAACCAAGGCCACTATTTTGTGTGGTCCAATTGAACGTTGGATCTACTTCATTTTTTGGATCATATTTTACAATGATCTGATAAAATGGATGGACGATGTGGATAAGAAGATACGTCACAGCAGGCCCGAAAAGATCTCTGGTCATACGGCTGATTGTCCGACCTGGGTTCGGACGCAACGGCTTCTGGCCCAAACAATCGCCAATCGAATCGAATGCCGCAGATCTCTTTTACTTTCGGCGGCGAAGTTGTACGATAACTATCTTCGGTACGCAGGCGCTAAGACACGTGACAAAAATTAACTAAAACAAAAAGATTATTATTAGATTGTAATTACGTAAGATTTCTGTACATCGATTTACTAAAGATTCTAAGATTTTTTATTAGCTTTGGACGGCTAGTATTACATTATGAGTTTACTAAATATAGGTTGTATATATTCTATAAAAGGAATTAAAAATTTCCAGCCTGTCTGGTACTTGGAATTGCATTTGATCACATGCTGAGTTTGAGTGGATTTTGAAATCTACTGCACATGGGGCCCACGTTGAAACATGTGTTTTATCCATGCCGTCCATCCATATAAGCCCTCTATATGTAGTATTTTAGTTATACATTTTTTTTTCCCTCACACATGCACACACTCCCACACACTCACACCATAATGGGATTTCACCACCTATGGATACTGGAACCCTTGACCAGCTGTTGAAACTCCTGCGAGTTTACCACCTTTGCAAAAGTAAGGATCCGATCTGATATTTTAGTTATACAAGTGAATTTGGTTCATTGATTACAATTCCATGGCCCACTGAATTGGGTTTTACTTAATCCAAGCAAGAATTTATCCCAAAAATAAGATGGCCAAAATACCAAGATATTCTTGGACATATAATTTGTTGATACAAGAATTTGGAACACCTTTCATCGCGCTCTGGTCTTGCACAAAGCGGTTAACAAAGGAGACCCTAGCTTAAACAGGGGACCCTCCGATGTCAAAGTCAAGCTGGGGAAACTAGGTCTAAGTTGTGTAGGGTAGATGGGAGATGCGAGATATTGTGTACCTGTTGCAATGGGTTTTTCTGGTATTTATACCTGTGAGATGAAGGAATCATGACCATCAATCTCGACACGATTTACTCAATCAACCGGATGTCGCGCACATAGAGATATCGACCGCTATCCTTTAGATTGTGTTCTAGATTATTCTTTCATATGCCTTATTGGGCTGAACTTTGAACGTGATCTCCAGCCACATTCTTATCCGAATTGGTCTTGCAACTTAGATCTGAGCTTGTGGAGGGACTAACTTTGTTCAGACCTCCGACTCACTACATCCGAACCTACGATCGGATCTCACGGATCCTGTGGTTGGAGTCCGTGATCAGGGCTTGTGGTCGGTGCGTCCGTCTTGGACTCGATCTCCGACTTGAAGGTCGAAGATAGGGCTCGGGCTGGCCATCTAGGGCCGTAGTTCTTCAGATGAGAGTTCTAGTCGGCTAATCCAAGGCCGTAATTTTTCGGATAAGAGTTTCGATTTAGAGTCGTGACTCCTCGGAGGAATACTCGTCTTAGTTGACCCAAGGTCGTAGTTCCCTAGAGAAGAGCTCCACGTGACTGACTTAGGACTATAATTCAGATGCTTGATCGGACCTGATGTAATATTTTCCTTCTGAGGCGCTATGAATCGGTTCGGTTTGCCCATATCTACCCTTATTGATCTAGCTCGGATTTCCTTATAATACAATCATTGTGCAATAAGGGTGTTAATCCCATCTAATACAACTCCAACCAAACAAGCTCTAAATGTCTACCAGTCTGGTAGTCAGATTATTTTATAAGCTAATTTTGGTTCATCGACACTGGGTACGATACTTTGAACGGTTTAATTGGATTACTGGAATGACACGTGTGCAATTTTGAAGTTATTTCTAACCTGCGTATCATCCATTGCAATGTGGAGCATGAATTCTCCCTCCGGCCCTTTTACACCTAAAGCACCGAGCGCGTTTTTGGTGGATTCGACTGTGGTGCATGTGGATTGCATTTACGCCTGTCATCGATTTGACAGGTCATTTTAGAGCTGGATTCTAAAATTGAAACATATCCGAATATTACGTGGCCTATACCACACGAAACAATCGTGATTGAATCACTACCGTTAAAAACTTCACCGGACCACCAAAATGTTTATTTGCCATCCAACCTTTTGATAAGGTCCCAGAGACCCGGGTAAAGAAACCACGTACAAATATCAACTTTTGTGGCCCAGGATAAGTTTTTAAGGTCAATTACCACTGTTTCCTATATTATGGTCCATATGAGATTTGGATCCACTTCATTTTTAACATCGTGCCATTAAAATGAGTTTTCAAAACGGATGGACGGCGTGGACATAAGGCACATACATCAAGGTAGTCCCACGGGTCAGGGATTCCTTCCACGTCGGTGGATCCGGGATCCACCGAAGCTGCGGTGAAACGGTGGATGGACGGAATGGATGAAACACATACATCATGGTGGGGCCACAGAACACCGACCATCAGCTCCGGGGCTGGTGTCAGGGGGAGTAGCCAATCCGTTTCCATGGGAATGACGTTATGAACAGTATGGATGACATGTAAACATCACTACCGACATGAGGAAGGTTTCAACGGTGGGAATTTCCTTACCCACATTTTCCTTTATTGCGTCCCATGTGAGTATCGGATACTTGTCACTTTTGAGCTCACATTCTCCTTTATTGCGTCCCATGTGAGTATCGGATACTTCTCACTTTTAAGCTCAAGCCCTAAAATGAGCTCACAAAACGGATGGACGGGTTGGATGTCTCACAAACATCACGGTCGGCCCCACTTAGGTTTCCAGTGCAGGAACTTCGCGTCCGTCGTTTCCAGCAGACGCCAAAGACACTACCTAGCACCTATCAACATGGCACACGTGTCCAGCATATGGGCCGTTCATCAGCCGGCCGGCTGCTGAATGTGACCTCATCTGAATGTCAGTGCAGTCCACTTATCAAGTGGAGCGCGCATGCACGACAAACGGACGACTAAATTGTCCACGTTCACGGTCCATTTTCTGGCACTCGTGATGAATGGACCACCAATCATGTCAGTGTGGGCCACATCAACCATATATGGTTTGCCGATGAACGGCTGGATGATGCGTGGAACGCTTGCGTTTGGCGTTTAGCATTCATCTATTCTACAAAACCACCCCTCCTTTTCATTTATCTTCCCTTCTCTTATCATTATAACGAAGAAAGATTCTCATCTCACGTGAACGTAAAAACAGAGCCATGAAAGGAGAGTGCACACAGAAGAATCTGCCCATGGTCTGGTTGTGGCTTCTTCTTATACTTGCAACGTTCGAATTCGCTACCTCAAGAACGACTCCACCGCCGCTGCCGATCCCACCATTACCGACGTGGTCCCAGTTAAAATGGCAGCGTCGAGAGCTTGTAATGTTCCACCATTTCGGCGTAAATACGTTCACCGATTCCGAGTGGGGAACCGGACACGAGAACCCCTCCGTCTTCAATCCAACGGCCCTTAATGCGGGTCAATGGGTCGATCTGGCCGTCGATGCTGGGTTCTCCCTCGTCATCTTGACCGCAAAACACCATGATGGGTTCTGCCTATGGCCGTCGGAATACACTGATCATTCCGTCGAGAGAAGCCCGTGGAGAGGTGGGAAGGGAGACGTTGTCGGAGAGCTTGCGGCCGCTGCGAAGGACCGAGGGGTGGATCTTGGGCTGTATCTATCGCCGTGGGACCGCCACGACAAAAGATATGGGCAAGAAACACAGTACAACGAGTATTACTTGGGCCAGTTACAAGAACTTCTGAATAGGTTAGTAATGGAAATCAAAAGAACACAAATGAAAATAAATCGATTTCGATTTTTATTTTTTAAAGAATTTTTGGTATTTATGTAGATATGGAAGTGTTTCGGAGATATGGTTCGATGGCGCCAAGGGAGCGAACGCACCGAACATGTCATACTACTTCGGGTCTTGGTTTTCCATGGTGAAGGAATTACAGTCCTCCATTAATATATTCTCCGACGCGGGCCCTGACGTTAGATGGGTCGGAGACGAGATGGGGTATGCAGACTCGACGTGTTGGTCCACCATCAATCGCACTTCACTGAGGATTGGAGATGGAAGCATTGTTAGGTTTGTCTAATCCAATCCATTCTTACTTACATTTCATAATCAATTCCTTGGACCGTACACGGGCTGCTGCATTTGAAAGTATAATTGAATTAAATGAACATGGTAATAACTCCACTTCTCACAAATCAATGTATTATATGATAATAACGGTGTTGGTAATGGCCATCATGTAATGGCTGTTATGGTCTCTCTCTCTCTCTCTCTCTCTCTCTCTCTTTAAAGTAGGAAAGATCCAAAAAAAAACCTGTATCGGCCTGTAAATGCGCCATTACATGTGGTTAGCCTCTTAGCCTCACAGTAATAGAGAAAGAAAATCCAATCTATCTCAATCACAATTTCATGTTTTTCAGCTATCTAAACACAGGCGATCCAAGAGGAACCGACTGGCTACCAGCCGAATGCGACGTCTCGATTCGAAAGGGCTGGTTTTGGCACAAATCCCAGAGCCCAAAGTCGCTAAGCCAGCTGCTCGACATCTACTACAACTCGGTGGGACGGAACTGCGTATTGCTGTTGAATGTGCCGCCTAACACTTCGGGTCTGATATCCGATACCGACGTTAGCCGTTTGCGTGAGTTCCGAAAGGCGATTGATGTGATATTCTCTAGCAACCTAGCACAAGGAAGTGTGATAAAAGTTAGTAGCCAAAGGGGAGGAAAGAAGAGCAATTTCGGGCCGAAGAACGTCGTGGACGGTGATCATGTGTGGACGTACTGGGCCCCAGAGGAACAGAAAGATGGCAGCCATTGGATCGAGTTCGGTTGGAATGGGAAGGAGATAAGATTCAACGTGGTGAGAATTCAAGAAGCGATTGGGCTTGGGCAGAGGATTCAGCGGCATGAGATTTATGTGGATGGGGATCGAGTGGCGGTAAATACAACTACTGTTGGTTACAAGAGACTCCACCGGTTGGGAAGGGTCTTTCATGCAAGAAGTGTACGGATCAAGATCGTCCAATCAAGGGGACTGCCTCTCATATCATCCGTCGGTTACACTTCGATCCCTTTTGGCACACTTAACGGCCAGATTCAAGCTGGTTGGGCTTGACCTATCATATATAGATTCTCAGATAGGCAGTGGGCCCTAAGTTCAACTTCTTCAATAAATGCGCTGGACTCAGGACCGTTGATGGGAGTTACAGATCGGCTGTCCAGTTAATAAACGGGTCGGCAGGGATCCGGCTTAACATGGCCCATTGTCACCGCAGGACCCGAATGCATCCACGCCGTTGGCATAACCCACCATATTACCTACCGTTAACTTTTTATAGGGTTTTCACCTTTTCTAGGAGCGAGAAATTTATCTCGGCTTCAGCTTTTTTGTACTTTGGTCATCTGCTCTGATACAGAGCCATATTCCAATGGAATCTGCTTTTTGGGTGGGCCCCACTTTCCATTCGTGTCAGGGGGGAGGTTCATTTTGCTTATTCCATCCTCTGCTTTGGGGTCCCGACATTGTTAGTGGCTTCTTCGTGAAAAATGTTCACCGGCTAGTGGGGGTCCTCTGCCCTGTTTTATTGAGAGTGTGCGTTAAGTGGGGCCCACTTTTACCAGGTCGGGTCTTCTAAATGGTGGTGGTTCCTGTGTCAATCTCAATGAGTAATGTATACACGGATTCGGATTCAGTGGTGATCCTTCTGATACCGAGGTCGGTGATGTGGGCCCCACTATGATGTATATGTTTTATTGAACGCGTGAATCTATTTTCTCGGCTGATTTGAGGGCATTAGCCCGTGAAAGATTCAAATCTCAGGTGGACTATACATAGAAACAGTGATTATTGAATGATTACCATTCAAAACTTCTTGAAGGCCACAAAAGTTTTGGATCAAGATGATATTTGTATTTTCCCCTCATCTAGGTCTGTTTGGCATTATCAACCAGTTAGATGGCAAATAAACGTTACGGTGGGGCTTGAAAAGTTTCCAACTGTGGGAAATCAATCACCACTGTTTCTTGCGGTTACGGTGTAGTCTACCTGAGATTTGGATCTGGAGCCTTTTTGGGCTAATGCATACATCATGGTCGGCCTATAGTACCGGACCTGTACTGGAGGGTCACTACCGAATCCATGCCCATATAGACTCGTGAGAAAATTAAAAGAACCGCGTGGCATGCGTGATTGCAATAGAACTAGCTAGTTAGGTTTTTTCCCATAAATTTTCAACGGTTGATGTGACGTAATAGGAAGTCAATTGGGACCATCCAAATCGTGGGTGCGGCAACATAGAATGTCTATTACACAGACTGAGTTATCCTAACCGTCCAATTGATGGGCACTAAATCTACGGTTGAAAGATGGTTCAGATTCAAAATTTCTGTTGAAACCAGATGGTCAAGATCATCCCATAGTGATTCTGGGAAAATGTTCCACCACACTGCAATGAGGCCCATATGGTTTGGACGGTCGCAATCAACTCAAGAACTCAACGTGTGGCACAGATGGGGCGAGAAGATGATGGTTGTCGACTATGCTGAAAATTGTACAAGATTGTGAATCTACACCACAAACGAGAAAGTAGGTAGTGTTATCTCAAGGATGACGCGGATTGCGTCCAACCCCTGCCAGGGCTCTGTGGAGCCCACCGTGATGTAACTGCTTCATCTGCCGTCCAGCAAATTTTTCAGGAGATTTTAATACGTAAACCAAAAAATAGACAGGTCGACCTGTCTATTTTTTGGTTTATATATTAAAATCTCTGAAAAATTCATTGACGGCAGGATGAAACAGTTACATCACGGTGGGCTCCACAGAGCTCTGCCCGGACGGATTACCGTCCGGGTGGGGGTAGGACGCAATCCGCGTCCCTCAAGGATGGACGGTTTGAAATAAGAAGTGTGGTTTAGCGAGCAGAGGGGCAGCTTGGGAATAAATCGTATAGTATTTCTAGTGTGCGGGTTGCACCATCGGACGCGGATTGCGTCCTACCCTGCCCGTCTCTAGCCACGAACGGGCAGATCCATAGGGGCCCAACGTGATGTATCTGTCTATCCAGGCCGTTCCTTCCTTTTTAGGTAGATCCAATGCTCAAGGAGACCACACCGCAGATGACTCTTGCATTTTAATGGTTTATGCATTTAATGCAACCCAAGCTCGCTATTTGGTGTTGGTGTGATCCACTTGAGCGTTGGATCTGGCTTATTTTAATGTCATGCGAGTGGGCCTAAAATCAAAGCATCTCACACCATTGCTAGGGTTCAATCATGTAACACGTGTACCGCTGAACAACATACCATTCTCATTATCTTAGTAACTGAAATGATTGAAAATGAGTTAGACTGTGGTGATAGTTCACCATCACATAGGTTGTCGGTGCCTCATGTATAGCAAAACTTTCTATTAAAAAATAGAAAAAAGAAAAACCTTCTTTGGTAAATTGAATTAGACACGTTTGATTTTTTTTTTTCCTCGATGATATTCGTTTCATGCAAAAGTACCTGTAGATAGTAGTGAAATAGTGAAGATTAAATGTCCACAGTTGAAATATTCACGGGGCTACAGAAGTTTTGAATCAGGTTTATATTTCTGGTTTTCAGTTCATCTAAATAGAAATGATCTTATGAGCCGTTTGAATAGCATATAAACATTACAACGGACCTAGGGAGGTTTCAATGGTAAGCATTTTCTTACCCATGTGGTCCGCACACGTTTTGGACGTACATTATTTATGGGCTTATGTCCTAGACATGAGTCGACAAAACGGATGAATCAGGGTGGATTTCTCACGAACATCAGGGTGGCCCCACCCAGCTTCCGACGGCAGGAACTTCCTAGGACAGGGTGTTGCAATCCGATGGTCAAGATTATCAGATTAGAGTGATTCTTGGAAAATGCTCCACACCACAATGAGGCCCATGGTTTGGATGGTCCCGATCAACTTAGGAGCTCGTGTGTGGCACATGTAGGGCGGCAAAATGAGGGCTAACCATGCCGAAAATTGTAAAAGCTCGTGAATCTGCACTGTAGAGGAGGCAATGGGTAGTGGCATCTCAATGATGGATGGATCGTACAAAGGAAGAAGCGTGGTTTATCGGTTTATCGAGCAGAGGGTCAGTTTGGGAATAAACCCTATAATTTTTCTAGGGTGTAGCTTGCACCATCTGGCAATCTCTAGCTTATGCAGTGGGCCGCCCGCAACCGAACAAATCAAAGTCAATAACATGCGTGTGGGCCTAATCCGGCACCCCAAACCAAATGTCGACACGAAGCATCTCCCTTCACGTTTACGAGTTGGGAGGGATTTCCTGTTATCCTAATGGTTTGGCGTCCGAAGTTTTTATTTTATTTTTTTTAGTAAGTAGTGCCGTGGACTAATAAGGATTAGGTATCAGTAAATCTCTGTTAACTAGATAACAGAGGATCAGGACTCCACGTTTACACTCATAGAAAACGTGTACCACTGGAAAACGTCCCATTCTCACTATATTACGATTGAAAGACCTTTGGACAATGGTGATAGTTCACCACTTCATGTTTAGGTTGTCAGACAGTCTATTAGACAAGAACATTTCGCGTACTACGCATGACATCTTGCTTCTATGGTCTCTGTACAAAATAGAGAAGCATTTTACTTGTAACCGTCCATTTGTTAGCCACCTTTGGACCTTAAGTAGTATTCAGTCATTTGTGGTTTCTGGGTTATTCTCTACCCAAATCGGGCCCAACTATTTGGACGGTTGGAGCAGAAGCGAGCGTATGCCAATTGTACGGAAGATGAGACCACACGACTTATGTAGTTGAACTATTGGTCTTGGCCTTTGAAACATAAGAGGACTGATTCTCTGAACAAATGTGCAAGTACATGTTTGGAGTGGGAGATTGTTACTTATTCGTTGCAGCCACAGAATGAGGAACTGATTACCCAACTTATAGATGAATCAATTGTCAAGAATCGCAGCAATTGGTAACTTATAACCATTCAATTTGTGAACTTCCCAGATATTGAATCGCAGCAATTGGTTACTTCTAACCGTTCAATTTGTAAACTTCCCAGATATTGAACCGTCAAGAAATGGATGATCGACTGTTTATGTGCTTCCAAGTGGCTTGATTTGTAGGGAAAATTAGGTCTCATCACAAGATACAGTCCGTATCGAACAATCCAGAACCATTGATTAAGTATACCAATTAAACGGTTTGTATGATTCATACCATTTACTATATGGTACTTGACGAATAACAAAATCTCCCTCGCATATTCAGTGGACCACCACTCCGAAAGAAAACAAAAACTTATCTGATGCCTATGCGCCCATTATAGAGGCAATGGAATTTTTGGGGTTATGTTTCACCTCTCCTTTTCTGTTAATTTATAATAAAGAGCATGGTGCAAATATGGTATGGTACAAAAACAAATATAATATAAGAAGACTCCACCTACATACACCCATAATGCATATCTAATGCATCTGACCATATCATTCTGCAACACGCAGGTAGGATCGCAAAATACAGTGCTAGCACGGTGGGAGATATTTTAAGAATGAATGGAGCGTCTAACCAACGCAACATTCTTGTTGCAGTACAATTCCTGCGTCAGTTTAGCACCATTTTAAAAAAGGACTACTTAGATTATTACAGTCACACCCTGATCCAGACCTCTTGGCAACGATTCCCTAGTGGGGGTGGCTAACAGTGAAGTGTGAACTGACAGTGGATGTACTGACCAGCCAAAAAAATAATAATTATGACAGCCACTTTCCCACCATTAGAGAGGCTTGTGAAATATGTACCAATTGACAAAAAAACCGTCGTACGAGAAGGGTTGGTTTGGGAAGCGTATTGCCTACTGAGTAAACCGTAGGGCCCACTGTGATGTATGTTCTTATCCACTCCGTCCATCCGTTTTATCAGCACGTTTTAGCCATTGAACCTAAAGTTGATGTATATCTAAAGCTCAAGTGAACCACACCATAGAAAAAGATGGGAAAATGACATCCACCGTTAAAACATTCCTAGGGCCCATAGCGATGTTTATTTGCCATCCAACATGTTCATAAGGTAACACAGACATGGATGAAGGGAAAGCACAATTATCGGCTTCATTCAAAATATCTGTGGCCCCCAAGAAGTTTTGGACCATAGTCATTCAATATTCACTGTTTCCTATAGTGTGGTCCACTTGAGCTTTGGATATACTTCAATTTTGGGCTCATGACCTAAAATGTACTGGTAAAACAGATGAATGGCATGGATAAGACGCATAGGTTGTGATTCATCGACAATATTTGTTCCAGACCACCAGCCCAACTGTAGATGGAGCATAAGTAACAAAATTACGCTGGGGAAATAATATAATTTTTCCTTGAGAATTTGGACCACTCACAATTTACCTTTAACCATCCATTTGATAACCATTATTTAGATGGTTCGGATTGCTTTATCAGTCTAAAGCCATTTTCAAAATGGTACAAGTGATTGTTTGGCAGTGTGTATTTTCGAACCTGTGGAAATGAAAGGAATTTTCCAAGCCAGCTTTGAGGTGGGAATGCATCCACAGCAAGTTGGAGGGATTTTGGAGGAATCAAAATCTAAATCCTTAAAAATACTTGCTACAAAAACGTTCCAAACAACTGAAATTCCCACAAAATCCCTTGGAACCCATGCTGTCCAACGACCCCTAAACTAACATAGGAGTCTAGGCCCTCGTTCCATGAGATAATAGGGCTCGCGTTCAAATGAGCAAAGCATCTTTTCAATTTGTTTTGTAGGGAAGGGATCACAACCCTGCCTATTTGCTTGGAACTCGGAGGAACCCTAGATAATTCTCAGTATAACAGGGCTTCAAATAGGAAACGTGGGAACATCGTTCTGTTTTGTCCCACTGTTGATGCTCAGTGGCCTAAATCTTCCAGATGGAAGATCCTAGCCACCAATATTGGGACCTTTTCAGTTGCTGTATTTACTCTTTTTATGCATCTCTTTGTCGGCCAGAAATTGAAAGGTTGGTCCATCTCTGGGGCAAGATCCATCCACAGGGACAGTTCACCATCATTTTTTAAAGTTGCCTTACATGCAATGTACTCACAGCACATACACATACCAGACAGAACCATCTAAATCGTGGGCCACCTCATTTTGCTTCTTGAATTTAAACAACTACGCAATTTACTTTTAGCCACCTATTCACTACCCAGAGATTGAATGGTTAGGATCAACTATAACTAAAAGTATGCTAAGATTACAATGTTATCCGTTCATCATGTTTGGTTAATCCATGGGAAGGGTAAAAGCTTTCAACTAGGGTAAGATTGTGAACAAAAAGACCCTCTCTCTCTCTCTCTCTCTCTCTCTCTCTCTCTCTCTCTCTCTCTGTTTTTTTTTTTTTTTTTTTTTTTTTTTTTTTTTTTTTTTTTTTTGTGTTAAAATTTCAAATTTCTTCTTCTCTTCTCTCAGTGGCCAACTTAATAACAGGAACTATCCATCAACCACGGGTGATCAACATTGGGCCTCTTCATCTAGTTGGGGGTTGGAATCAGGTAACTCTCTGTCCAGCCGACGATCAGAATGACAGGGAACACGGCAATGATGATGAAAATGATGGCTACAGCAATGATGATGGTGACAATGATGATGCCAATGACAAGGACAGCAGTGGTGGTGATGGTTAAGGAAAAACATTATTTTTCATGACAGGTAACTTGCACTCAAAAGGGGGACCTCGATGAAGGAACGCATGCTATCCACAATTGGGCTATGGGATCAAACCAACAGGGAATAGGATTTAATTGTTCACACACAAGTACACATGGCAAACATGTAACTAGAAATTAAACTATCTAAATTGTTGCCTTGCTTAGGATGGATCATAAACAGATAAATAAGGTGAAATTAAATCTTATGTGGCTGATTGGCGGACATCTGCTGGATAATGTGTTTGATATTTAATTACATGGCGAACCTGTTTAAAGTTAGCAAAGAACAAAACCTGTTTGATTTGTGTGTGTGTGTGTGTGTGTGTTCTGGTATTTTTTATCCTGTTCTGAAACTGTTATTGTATCCAAACAGCCCCTGAGTGATATATAATGATAAACTACAGATGGTGACGATTGCCTTCTGTGTTAAGGAAGATACGTGTCACGTGTGTCTGACCACCGTTTGTAAGCTGCATACTTGAAAGCTACTGCTTACGAAATGGTAATGAACCACTGTTCTGTTGTATATCCTATCATCGATGGACCATGCCACAAAAATCTCCAGTGTAGGAAGCTCCAAGCCACAAATTTTTGGACTTCTTTCAGTTGAATGTAGCCATGGCCCATCCGGCCAGTAGCAAGCAACAAACCAATGGACCCTACTTGAGAATCAAAGACCTGGGTATGCTGTGCAAAACCTCAGCCACTTAACACAAATGTTTCAGTAGTAATATTGTTGATTAGACGAATGCTCAGCTGCGCAACAGTTCTCATGGGTTCTTGTCAGAACTTTTTGAGTACTCATTTCTGGTGATATGAGCCCGAAATCTGAACTGTTCACCTGATGCAGCACCCCATGAAACTTTTTGGGACCAACTTTTACCCTGATCCAAAACTTTGGTGGGCCATGGTGAAAGAGAGGCAAATCAAGAGAGGAAACTATTTCCTTTTGCCATGGCCTACCAGAGTTTTGGATCAGAGTAAAAGTTGGTCCTTGAGGGTTTCATGGGGTGCTTCATCAAGTGGATGGTTCAGATTTTGGGCTCATATCACGAGAAATGAGTTCTTAAAAAGTTCTCACGAGAACTTGTGCGCAGCTGAACATTCTGTTGATTATAAACAACCTATGTAATAGATTATTGCGTTGGTATCGATCCCTAGTGGGGGTGGCTAACATGGAGTGTGTGTACTGATATGGGTGTGTACTGACAAGCTAACCAAAAAAAAAAAAAAAAAAAAAAAAAAAAAAAAAAAAAAAAAACCTGTGTAATAGATTATTAGATAACACTTGATCGTATCAACCTATGTAATAGTCTATTACGTTGTGCCTGTGGGAGAGTTTTTTGCTCTCATTGCCAATCCCAGGCCCAGATAAAGGAAGAGTGTTGGGTGAGGAGGTTGGCAGCTCCGCATGGAACCTATGCCATAACTTCCAACATGAATCCGAAGAGGAAAATGCTTGGATTCAGGTAGCCGACCCCAATTAATTGGGATTAGGCTTAGATGATGATGACGATACAAATGTTTCAGTAGAAGTTGAGTTTGAACCGAACCGCTGAGTGTATTGAGTTCTACTAGGTATTTGTTTTATATCATCGATTGTCAGAAAATAAAATACAGTGAAATCTGACCATGACCCACATATGGTTTCTTAAGGTCGTTATATTCTGTATGATCAAGTTGTCAGTTCACAAAAATAAATAAATACACAGCCGTGGGGCCATATTCAATGTGTTTTAGTACATCGATAGGTAAATGATATCAGCCACGTTGCCAATAAGGATTCTGAAATTTGTCAATCAATCCGGACTAACCAGTTGACAGGCCACCCAATGGATGAGCTGACAAGAAATTGCAGCTATTGGAAGTTTCTAACTATTTCAATCCTTAGGCTTTTTCTCAGGCATTGCTCTAACGTATTCTTGACCATCTAAAAATGGGTGACGAATCAATCATGAACTTCCAACCCCCTAAAATGTTGGGTTATGGCTCATCCAAGTTGTGATTCTAGCAATTGGAGTTCGACGATCCAGATCCCTTGCTGGAGAACACTAATCAATATTTTGTAGGGTTGATATTATATAGTAGATGATACTTGACGAACACTGGATCCTACACTAAGAAAAAATGATAAAATTGCATGCATAAGTGCACATGTTATCCTGTACAGACAATCTGACGTGTGCTGACAGATTCTATGCAAGGACATGTAACAAGCTTCTTAAGAAGGGTTGGTTGGATTCCTTGGAGGCAGAAGTCCCTCTTTCTTAGCCATCTCATATAACGCAATGGCACAAAGAGCTTTTGCATCCGCCGTCATGCACCATAGCTTTTCATAGGGAACTACACGTACCTTGATCAGCTCCCCATGTTCCCGAAGGCCCGTTTCTTTCCCGTGCAGTGCAGTTATGACTTCTGGATCTGCATGTCCTCTATATAGAAATATACTCAACTCTTCATCACACCCACCCTATACAGTAGAAGAATGTTAGTTAGTTTCATGTATAAAACTAAACGATAACACAAGCTGTGTGGTTAAATGAGTGAGGCTACATTTTGGGTCAGTTGAGGACAGGGAAGCCCGTTTTTCCCTTGTCAGGTGAAGCCAGAGGCAGATGTGTAGTGGTAACAGGACTGAACAAGACCGAACCTGAGACTCCCAAAGTAAAAGAAGACATTCTTTCCAACATTCTCCTAGCACATTGAGCTTTCTGATTCTGAGGCTACTTGTGGACTCTTGCACATTGGCACATGTTCACAAGAACTGTGCCATTCATCAGGTAGACCCAATCATGTACAGCTGGGAAATCAGGTGGGTCCAATCATTACGTGGGCCATCTGGACATCAAACATGGACAATCGGCCAATTTCCAACAAGTCTTCTTTTATACACATGGTCCACCTGATGACTAGATTGGCCTACGTTTTACCATGCACGCACAGGGGATCCCATCTAATGAACAGCCCAGAGAACACGCTTGTGTCACTGGCATGAGTGGGGAGGGCACGAACTGAAATCCTACCATCAGAAGTAGCAGTCTTATTTCTCTTACACAATAGAGTGGGTAGGAACTGGGAAGAACACACTTGAACACATCCAATGAGCAATGAAGTTATTACAGCTAACATACCGGTGAAGGGAAAACCTTGCATCCAGTTGATGGATCGAGAAAGGCTGTGAGATTAACCATATCTGCCAAATTTAAGCATATGCCCGTCTCCTCTTCAACCTGCAATGGTGATTGGAACAACATCATAACTGCAATGGCTGGCAATCAAGTTAGGATTTGGATGGTTCACATGACAGTTTTGGGGTTTAAAATAGAGTTGGAAGAGAAGAGAGGACTATTGAGAGAAAGAAAGGTTTACCTCACGGACCGCTGTGCCAATTACGTCCCCTTTGTCATCATCCAACATTCCAGCAGGCAATTCCAAAATATACTTCCCAACAGGAACCCTAACCTTACATATCCAGAAAGATCCATCAAAGGTTTAATGAATAGAACAAACTTTATTCTTCTGAACCAAATGTCCGACCATGTAACTACTTGCAACAGAGCATTGGAAGTCTCGTCTTAAAACAAGCATATTACCTGCTCCGTAAGAACAGCAAAAGTCTCATCCCCTGATTCCAAAAGGATCAGTATGGCAACAGCTGGCCCTCGTGAAAATACGATACCTGGAACCTAAAAAAAAAATCAATTAAAATAGACAGAAACCTGTTTTTGAAAAGGTTCACCACTAATGCAATAAAGCAAATGGCAGAAGACAACAAACAAGGGAACATTCATCATCATCATCTAAGCCTTATTTCAAGTAATTGGGGCCTGCTACATGAATCTGAACAGTATGACATTCAAAACAAGGGAACATTCAGAAAAGAAAAACCACAGGAATGAATACAGGGCAAAACAAACAACAGCACAGACAACTATGTTGCTAGGTTGGGGCCATATTGATGCAGCTATTATATCTTGATACATCCTTCTTTTCATGTTTTCCTTTCCTCTTCTTTTTTTTTTTCCTTTCATTATGTGCGTATGCAGTAATTAGATGGTTTTCTTGTATTTCTAAATATGGGTTGTTTTATATGAACAAAGACGGACATTTTACCCTTATACGAACTTTTTGCTGCAACACTAAAAATGCAGTTAACAAGATCCATTTTTTTCTCTCCTTCCATTTTACTTTTCTACATGCCCTCTATTTCTCATACTTTCTCTAAGTTTTATTTTTATTTTTATTTTTTTTTATTTTTATTATTTTGTAAATATTGCATCCTAAGGAAAACCAAGGAATCAAACTTAATTTTAGAGTAAGACCTGTCCCAAGACGAAAGTTGCTAACAACTCATTCCCACTCAATTGGAATCATTCTATCGCAGTCCCATTATAAAATGACCCTGGCAACACTGTTTCGCTTTAAATTGGAATGTGTAGACAAGGACAAGTCAACTCAGTATCCAATGTTCCTTCAACCATGAGAAAATTCTAGAATATCAACACCATGTCTCATCACCAAAACAGCTTGTACGCCTCACTGCTCAGCCGCTTGCAGTCTTCCTTTTTATTTTCTTTACTTTTCCTTTTTCTTTTTCTTACTTACTTTCTTTTCTTTTTTGTTGTTATTATTATTTAAAAAAGAAGGTAACCAATTCATTAAACACGCTAAAAGATACACAAGGGGAGTGGCACAGCAGGAGTGAATCTCTAGTCACCTTTCTATGCTTAAAAAATACACACACACACACACACACACACACACACACACACACACACACACAAAAGCAGCAAACACACAAGCCCGAAAGAAATAACAAAAAGGAACAAAAACAGCTCAAGCCAAGATGCATTTAAGGCCTGCACATCTAAAATGGGAGTCACCAAAAAATGAGTGAGTCCCACTCCCTCCACAACGACTCGATCGAAGTACCTCTAAATTCAGGCTGCCAGCGCCAAAGCCCACTCAAAGACCATATGTTCAACATTCCACTTGACATTGGGGGGATGGACTTGTCCTTGAAGATCCTATCATTCCTCTCTCCAAGCATCCCAAAAGATAGCAAAAGGCAGTAGCTTACAGATAATCCTTCCTTTTGAGAAAAAGGGCTAGCAGCCCATCTAGCAATAACTTCAGAAACAGTTCTACTCACCGCCCACCATATTCCAAACATATCCAAAAAATGATCCCAAATTTCACATGCAGACAGACAATGAAGGACTAACCGATCAACAGATTCTTCACATTTTCTACACACGAAACACACATTCAGCATGGCCATATTCCTCAACTTTCAGGTTGTCAACAGTAAGGATTTTGTTCAGAACAGCAGTCGAAACAAAGGCTTTGACCCTAGAAGGGATAGGAGTTCTCTACAGGAATGCACATGGAAAAAAAGACCTCTCTGTGGCGCACAATTTTGACATGAGAGATTTGGAAGTGAACCCACCACTGGCCAACCACTGCCACCTCTTTCTATCCTCACTTGAAGCATCGACGCTAACCTCACGAAGGGTACCCAACACAGTCAGTGCAGAACTTGAGAAATGCCGGGAATACAATTTTTTTTTTTTTTTTTTCCTGTTGGCTTGTTAGTACACCCCACTGTTAGTTCACACTTCAGTGTTAGCCACCCTCACTAGGGATCGATACCAAGACCTTAGTGTTAGCCACCCCCACTAGGAATACATAACTTTTCAAGAACATCAGTGTCTAAATCAAGCTCATGATGAAGTTGGTGTCAATAAAAAAATACTATATTTTATCATTATATAAGATACATGTAAGTACTCAAAAATAGGGTTTGCTGGGGTTGTCGAAAGATAGAAATCTCAAACATTCTCATCACATTCAATGTGTCTTTTCTAATCTTACAACAAACATAAAGCAGGTACAATAATGTGAATCTGGTTTAGAAGCTACACTATGTTGGTTCCAATCAATACCTTCTTCCCTGTTTCCTTGTCAATCACATCTGCTTTGAACTTGAGGAAACCAACGCCTCTTCCAAACATGTCCACTCCCTATTTACCATATAAAAATCACTTAATGCTTACGGAAGTTAAGAAGGAGAGTGAAGCTGTTAACAATCAGAATATACGGAAAAAAAGTATATTATAACTCAACTTTGACGAAATGACTTATCAACTAATCTCAACCAGCATGTTTAAGTATAGTTCTTAGTCTGTCGCTGGTGCTCTGATTACAACTGAATATCCAGATAAGAATTTTATCTGAGCATATGTCCAAATGATACCTGAATCAGTACTTGCCGCAAAGACATACTTCCATTTGCCAAAATACCTGTTTCACTCTGCATATTCTTTAGCCACTGCTTGAATAGAGAGGAATCAATTGCATTCCTGCGACATGAAGTTCAACATTAAATAGCCAGATGTGTAGGAACCTTTCCCATGTCAACAAATTGAAATTATGCCATATTAAGAAGAGATATTGGTTTATGAGTTACAAAGAAATAAACTCAAAGTCGCATATGACCTATAAAGCAAGTTACTTCCACCTGGAATCCATTCCTCCTCAACAAGGTTTCATGTATCATCTGATACTATGCATCATCTACTAGGTACCAGCTTCATCCATGAACGATACAGGTGATATGGCTTCATCAGCCATATCGGTGGTGAATGATTCGATACGCCAACACTGATTTGCAAACCATGCTCCTCAAAGTGCAAATCTACCTTTGGTTGCTAAAGCTTGCCCAATTCAACCTCCCACTCTGACAAGCTCACATCCCCACCAAATGTGATATGAAGTGGAGCCAGGATGCGGCAGTTCCCAAAAAGAGGTATTATACAATGTTCAACATGACAATATTGACGTTGTGCTCGAGTTTTCAGTTCCTCCCTCAGCAATGCATACTGTCAATACAATGGGCCACACAGTGGCTGGCCCATCAATGAAAATTTCTCATATGCGAAAATACTAAATGTTCAATCAGTGAGCATCAAATAGAAATTTAACAAAGAAAATACCTCCACAATGTAAATTCAACCCAAATAAGGCCAAAGGTTCGATGGCTCTTATTTTCCAATCTGTGAGATTTTTTCTCTTGTCTGTGCATGGGCATGTATCATGTGGCCCATAATATTAATGGCTTGGATCATTGACCATTGGCACTGCTTGAACAAACTGAAAACTCAGCAAAGTCTTGGATCGATCACTGTATAATACCCACATCAAAAAATTTAGGGATCACCGATGCTTAGAAAGCATCCCCACAATAAGATTAAGGATTTGAAAATATCTACTGATAACTAACAAGATGTAGAAATTAAGTAATTTAGTTCTTAAGAATATCTATGCTAGAAATGAAAATAAACTAAGGGTCGTTTGGTTAATGGTAAACGGTTGTAATCGGTGGTAACTTGATGCACATGGGCAAAAAGGGTCGTTTGGTTGAAGGTAAACAGTGGTAATTGGAATTAATGTGAAATGGAATGCAGCAAAATCATGTAAATTGGAATCCTCTCAAAAGGCTGAGAATTGGATGCAAATCTAAAAAACGGTTGAATTTTCAAAAGTTGGTCAAGGCATACCCAAGGCACAATATTTATTTTATTTTTGCCAAAGTAGATATTTCAATAGGCTTATTACAATTGTTATACCAAATGTCACATAAACTAATTTGGGGTATTAAAACTGACTTACTTTATGCATTCCAATTACAGGCATCCAAACACAAAATTTGAATTCCAGTGTATTCTAATTACAGGCATCCAAAGACAACTGAGGACTCCAATTCACATTAATTCCATTAACCATGTGATTTGAATTCCAATGTATTCCAATTACAAGCATCCAAACGAGCCCTAAGAGGAGCATGACATGGTGTGAGTTTTTCACCATTATGAAGCGGTAGCAACCCTTTCATAGCACATAACATAAATGCGCGTCTATCCAGACTGTCCAGATCCTCGTCCACTGTGGATGGAGTCCAGCCAAATAAACAAAATGATCAGACAATCCTCGCCCATCCGATCAGCAGCCACTAAACGCACAACTAAAAAGAGAATGACGAACAGTCCAAATTCAACGGACAACTAGAACTGATTAAGAATGTTGTATTTTTCAGGTTACGGTACATCCGCAACATGGCCCACGGACGGTCTTGATCGATGCCCATTTATGGGCGTAGCAATGTATGATTGATCCAGTTCAGTGGAATCATAGCAGCAGAGCAAAACAACCTAAAGAAGCTGCGGAGAGAGAGAGAGAGAGAGAGAGAGAGAGAGAGAGAGAGAGAGAGAGATCGCCTGAAATCAGATTCGGAAAGGCCTTCTGCTGCTACGATATCAAAAGATTCTCCTCCTGACAGATGTACGGTGTTGATTTGTGGACCCGCATGTGATTGGGCCTGGGAGTGATGGTGGGCTGACATTCTCGGACGGATGAAGGCGAGAGATGACGATGATGATGGGGAGGAGGATGATGTGCCAAAGGGCAGCAGAGAAGAGATTATGAAACGCAGATGAGGGAAGCGAGAGGGAGTGAGGTTGGTTGGAAGAAGAAATTGGTGTCGGAAATGCAAACGACTCGTCATTTAGTTCTGTGCTGCCCACCCTCGCTTGTAATGGGATCTCTCCTCGAGTTGTTATGCGCAGCTGCCCGCGATTTTGTACGGCGCGCTCTGGTCTTCAGTCATCAGTTTATACTAGTGGGGCCTTATGGTTTAATAATCCAAACCGTTCATATGATTGGACCCACTTTCGATGTTCCATGCACTTACAGTTATTCCTGTTGGATAAATCCTAACCCTTCAATAGCTAGCAGGGAAATGGACAGTTAACAAAGAACATACAACAGCAGCTTACGTTCACACGGAAAAATGGCGATGGGCACACTTGTACGGTTGGACCATCCACAGCGGTCCCTCAATAGTGGCTAAATCCGTGGTTGAAACGCTCGTTCAGTGCCTATTTGAGTCGACCAGATGAGTCGACTCTGACTTAGACAAGTGGGCCGAGTCATCCTCTGCCTCTCATTTCAAGGTCCTAATTGCTCCCAAGATGACGCAGGGGAGGACGTGAGGTCGAGCACCGTCTTCCTCAAGAGGATAAATATTCCGAATCCACGGAACTTCTCTGGACTCCTCACAGAGACTTCTCGAATCCACGAGAAAAGAGAGCAGAAAATAGAAATAAATTCTAAATAAATTCGAAATAGCTTAATTAATCCATAAAAACGAGTTCACAACCCTTTAAATAAGGGTACTAAGCAATGGGAAAGAAATTAGAATCAAACTACAACTAGGACTCCTAGAATTCGCGACTTACTATAAATAGTAAACTTACTATTTATAGACGGTCGTGATGTCTACTAGTGCGCAAGGTTTTCGGCCAAAAATAGTAAGTGTCCTATTTGGCTTCGCCAACCTGTTCTCCTAATTATTCTAAGCTCTTTTCACGTTGGGCGCAACTCCTAAAGCCCGACGGATAAAGAGTTATAATCAAACTAAAACTTACTATTTATAGTAAAAACGAAATTGAAACAGGGAAACGACCGTGAAATCAGGGGTTTCTCGCAATTCCGAGCGTCGCAACCCGGCATAGCTGGGTTGGTTGGCTAAAGTAGCTCGTTCTACCCCAAAATCATATATTTTTCGTCCGCTAACTCATCCCGGATTGCGAGATACGCCTGATTTAAGGTCTGATGGTCCAGATCACTTCTGTCGCCGACCGGGCCTTTTCTGATCCATCTTTGCCATGTAATTGTCCGCGACCCGCTCTACATCACAAGACACCAAGCAGATTGTACCCCTACTAATGCAGAGCAGGTTGCGGACTGTTTCATGGCCAAGATAGATCAGAAGAGGCCTGATCACAGGCAGAAATGATCCAGACCGTCAGGACCTTATATCAGGCGCATCTCACAATTCAGAATGCTTTATTCGGCTTACCATATATGATTTTGGGGTAGCACGAGCTACTTTAGCCGAATTTGCAAAATACCATCAAATTGGTGATCGAATTCTCATTTTATTTTCATTTTTACTATTTATAATAAATTTTAGTTTGAGTATAACTTTAGTTGTGAATTCTAGGAGTTTTAGTTGTAGTTTTATTCCAAAATTTCTCTCATGGCTTAATATATCTATTTAAAATGTTGTGAACTCGTTTATTTTAATCATCAATCAAATTATGAATTTTATAGAATTTATTTTTTTATTTTCTTTTTCTTTTTTACCTGGTGGAATTAAGAAGTCTTGTGAGGTGTTAAGAAAAGCTCCATGGATCCGGAGCAGTTATCTCCTTGAGGAAGATGCGATCAACCTCACTTGAACCCTCTAATCTGCCAAACTCACCTTATTCATTCACCAAAGTTCAGATGTATTGAGTAATGAGAATTGATCATTATATAGGCAAGGATCTATCCTTGTTACTGTACCATCTGTTCAGCAAACATGCCACTTGTGCACCACATTTGTACCATTGAAGTAATGGACCCACCATGAAGATCACCTGGGACAAATATGGCGGTTCCCCTCATCGTGTGTGCTATATTTTTGGAATGAATGGACAACTGGAAGTTTATCTCAACGTACAGATGTGGCCCCTTTATTGAGCGGATCAACTTGATTTTAAAGAATAATAATTTCCTGGCCGGACCTACCATTTATGTGGGCTTATTGTGTCCTACACAAGTGACGTGTTGCAATGGAAAGATTTTCACTAAACTGCTAGTTGGGGAACCGTTTTACAAGTATGTGATTAGTTCTCTTCAACAATTTATTCGAACAAAAAGTGGCCATTGGCTCTTGTGTTAAATTTCGTGCAGCTCATTCTACTATTATTGACATGTGTATATATTTATTTATTAGGTTAAATTAAGATTTACGATGTTGGAATATATATATATATATATATATATATATATATATATATATATATATATATATATATGATAATTTTGTGATAATATATTCACATGGATATTTGGATTGGCCATTATAATTAAATGTGGTGAACATTCATCAATTAAAGGCTTTGTCCACTTCTCACATAGATAGACAAATGTGCAGGTATCCATAATAAGAGTAATGTATACTGGGTACATGTATATATTGTTCCATGCAGTTGCTATACGGTAGACGTAGAAGCAATTTTAGAATGAATTAAACATATGAATAGAGAAATGAAATTGGAACAAACATAGAAAATACATCAATTTTACGTGGAAAAATCTTTGAGGGAAAAAATCACGGCATCAAACGACAAATAATCTACTATGAATCGAGAATTATAAGAGATGGACAACTTGCAAATTTGAAACCCTCGTCTTCAAAGATGAATTCCTCTTCTCAAAACCCTAGTTCTCTCTAGTACGACATTAGGATACCCTCATCCCACATATGGCAAGGTTTATATAACCTAATTCCAAAATTAGAAATAAAACTAAGCACTTATATAGAAGTTGTGCGTGCCATCGATTGAACCTTTTTGGTCGATTGAATTTGATCGATGAATAATCTAAACTTGAGTTACTGGCGATTCTGCAAGAAGTCTGGACATTAATTCTGAGTGGATTTGCCAATCCCATAGTTGGATCGGCGAGCTTTAAATTGCATCACACTAGCCAGACCTAACAATTGAATTCGGTGGCCTCACCATGAAGATGACCTTCCCATCAGGGTAATTAAAGTGGCCTAGAAGCAAGTATTTATTTTACTTTTCAAAGTGCAGTACTTCTTTTTAAGTACAAAACTTTTGTCTCGCACCAAACAGGGAGAAGGATGGTAAAAAGAGTTATAAAACTTTTCGTTAAATGACTTTTTCAATAAGTGTTATATTATAAGACTATAATTTATATGTGCACACGAGACCGCCCTGGGGAAAAATCAGCCAGAAAACTAGTTAATCGGCATGTGTGGACGATAGGAAAAATATCAGCCAGAAAACTAGTTAATTGGTATGTGTGGACGAGATACTCACGCAGGGGTAAGAATCTATATATCCCCGAAAAACTTAAGCGTGTTGCTATTTATTTCTTAATTTATTATTATTCAATTATTTTCGATACTGTTTCTAACACATCAACTCATCACTATTGAAGTGTTCCCTATGCTGTCCATTCTTTTCATGCAGTGGACTAATTATTTATCTAGAATGTTGCCTGTCAAGTAGTATGCCAGCTTTACTGGCTAAAAGTTAACCAAATATGCCCTAATGAAGCATAAATAAGCATAATTTGGTGGATTAAGGCTCATTACATATAAATACAATGAAAAGAAGATGAAAAAAAATGTTAAAAAGAAAAAAGAAAAAATAAAGTGATGGTTCAACCTCTCTTTTAAAATTTCCTAAAATGGTACACTGATTCGATTCATTGAATGCTATTCCAATTATGTTATGAGACTCAAAATAGGCCTAGATATAGGTTGAAAGTAGTTTCTAATATTCACTTATACTTGAAATGATGAAAAAAGTGGAAAAATGAGAGATTTTGTAAAGGTATTTTTTTTAACGGGCCATATGGCCATTATAAGCAAATACAACGCATGGTTTTTTTCTCTTTTTTTTTGTGGACCAATTCACCCTCATATTATGTAAGGGGGTGACCATTTCCTTTGCATGTAAGCTGATTCATAACCATTTTTAATACCATAACTGAGTCACTTAATTTTATTAGTTTAAAAAAAAAAAAAACAAATAAGCAATGAGAAAGATGATAAACAGCCATATGCTTAAATATCAGCCTACCACTACAAGATGAACATTTAGAAATAGAAACATGTGCGCAAGTGCACCCACTCACTCTTAATCTTATTATCTAAGTTTTTCTTCACTGTAGGTATAAGTAGGTTGTGGTAGGGAGATGATACAGTGGAGCACGGAGAATCCAAATATGGTAGAGCCACCAATAAAATTATTGGAACACTCTGATTTTTGAGTTTGGTGCAACAGAGGAATAGATTTGATGGCACATAAACACCACAGTAGGGCCTACATATAATTAATATTGGGTGTTCCTTCTCATATGTTTCCCTTGGGGTGGCCTACCTTAGTTATGGATGCCCATGACTTTGGGTTTCATGGTTAGAATGGGAGGCAGATCTCCTGAAAATTCCACCCATGTGGTTTTCTGTTTGTGAAAGTAATCCCAATATGCCAATGGTGAAATTGGGCTTTGGTGTGAGAGAGTGAGGCACTAGGCGCGGGAATTGAGGATTTTGGTTTTTCTTTTTTTTTTTTCAAGAAATATAAACAATAAGGTGGATCACTTTAAAACAGGTATTTTCAAAATTTTAAAATACCATCTGAATTTAAAATATCTTTTCATATCCTTTAAATACTCAAATATTTATTTAAACTTTATTTAAAATGCTACGCTATTTTAAGAGGCTGCTGGTAGAGAAAGCAGGAAAACATGAGAAGAGAAGTTCTCTGGTATTTGCTTTCAGACGTGGACACAAATTCCATCAGGTGGACAGTCCCGGGATAATTAAGTGAAGGTATCTCCATGGGTGTGGATTACCTGAGGCAGGGGAAACAGCTTAGTGGGTGAAGCGGGACTGTGGATGATTATGCGTCCATCCATTCTGCCAGATCATTGTAGGGCATGGTCCCAAAAAATGAGTCAGATCGAAATCTCAGGTGGACCATATGGTAGGCATTGAATTTCCATTGCTATAAAGTAAAAACCCCACAAGGGTTATAAAAGTTTTAGATCAAACCCCTACTTGTATTTTCCCTTCATCCAGGTTCAAGTAACCTTATCAACATGTTGGATGACAAATAAACATTACAGTGGGCCCGAGGAGCTTTTAACCGTGTGCATTCAATCACCAATGTTTTCCTGTGACATGGACCACCTGTGATCTGGATCTACCTTATTTTTAGGCGCACACCCTAAAATAAGTTGGAAAAACGGATAGACGGTATGGATGTACAACACATACATCTAGGTGGGCCCTACAGTCAGTACCTCATCCACTAAGCCCTCACCTAATCCGCGCCCATCTTCATGTGGGCCCCACCCCATCCAACGTTGGAGCCCGATTTCGAAATAATACGTTGATCATCCTTGCACAGGGATAGCACGAAGAGGGACCACTTTCTGCAAAGTAAGGCCGAACTTATCGCGCATGTCCAAATCATGAGGGGCCATTCCATCAGGAAGCCTCCAGTCGAACGAATGTAGAAGGGAAGCCAGCATCAAGTGGATCATACGATCGGCTAGTGGCATGCCCGGACAAATCCGACGGCCTGTGCCGAATGGGATAAGCTCGAAATTTCGGCCTTTGAAATCAACATGAGAGTCCAAGAACCTCTCAGGAGAGAAAGAAGTGGGGTCCACCCAAACATGGGGATCCCTGCTGATGGCCCATGCATTGACAAGCACTTGTGTGTTCCTGGGTATAGTGAAACCGCATATTTCCACGTCAGATTCAGCTCTGTGAGGGATGAGGAGGGGAGCCGTTGGATGAAGCCGCAACGTTTCCTTAACGACAGCTTGTAGATACGGGAGTCTGCTGATATCTGATTCTTCTGCTCGTCGACCTCGGCCTATGGTTTGGATGAGCTCGGATCGAGCCCTTGCCATGGTGTTTGGGTTACGGAGCAATTCCGCCATAGCCCATTCAACGATGGAGGAGCTTGAATCACTGCTAGCAATGAATATGTCCTGATGGGTGAAATTTATGAGTTAGAATTTATCATGATGAAAAGTATGCAGAGGTTTACTGGCTCCACATCAGTTGTTTTTCCAAATAGGAAACTCGGGACTTCAGTGCATCAGTGACTCGTCCGAGTCAACTCACGAATCAGTATCAAACTAAAAAAGGAAAAAACAGAGAAAATAATAGGAAACCTGCTTGACCTTTGATCACTTCCATGGAGTCGTGAGGCTCCAAAAGGATTTTTTTTATTAGTCCATGTCATGACTGATCACATGGACTAATAAGAGGAGGCGGCACAGGAAGTCGCTGTGCCACCTGCACTAAAAAAACAACACCTATTATCATCCATCTAGAAAACCAAAATAGTCAAGGATAAAAAATTCCGTGAGATAATGGGAAAAAAGAAGTGATGTTGAAATTTGCCTGGCGTGTTTGATTTTTAAAATATAAGCCATCGACGCTGAGTCCTAATAGATGAATGGAAGCTGGTCTACCACGTCGTCTCTCTGTTTTGGCAGCCATTTGTCAAAAGGAAGAATGCTTCGGTTAAGAAAACTGATCAATGGACGCGGATTCCCTGTGAAATGCTTTCCCAGGAAGTTCCTGCGCTGGAAAGCTAATTGGGGACTACCGTGATGTTTGTGATCAATCCACCTCGTCCATCCATTTTCCTGCTCATTTTAGGTCACAAGACGAAAATGAGGCATATCCAAGACCCAAATGGGCCACGCAACAATAAAAAGGAGAGGTTGAGCGACCACCATTGAAACATTCGTATGGCCATAGAAGTTTAGTACCAGTCCAATTATTTTTGTTTTTGTTTTTTCATTTCATCTAGTAGAAATGACCTTACAAATGATTTAGATGGCATATAAACATTAAGGTGAAACCCAGGAAATCTGAGCAGTAGGAATTTCTTTTCCCACTTTTCCCTCTCATTTGGATATGCCTCATTTTTTGTCTCGTATACTAAATTGAGTAGGAAAAACGGATGAACAAGGTGGATTGATAAAAAATATCACAATGGCCCTACCTAGCTTTCCAACATGAGATATGTGTCTTATCCACCCCATCTATCCATTTTACCAACTTATTTTAGGATACAAGGCTAAAATCAAAATATATTCAAAACTTAAGTAGACCACACTACGAGACCATGTGAATTGAACACCTAACTTGACCTTTGATCACTTCCATGGAGTCATGAGGCTCCAAAAGGATTTTTAATTAGTCCATGCCATGACCAATCAAATGGACTAATAAGAGGAGGCGGCACAGGAGGTCGCTGTGCCACCCGCACTAAAAAACAATACCTATCGTCATCCATCTAGAAAACCAAAATATTAAAGGATAAAAAATTCGGTGAGATAATGGGAAAAAAGAAGTGATGTTGAAGTTTGCCTGGCGTGTTTGATTTTTAAAATATAAGCCATCGACACTAAGGCCTAATAGATGAATGGAAGCTGGTTTACCACGTCGTTCCTGTGCTGGGAAGTTAGTTGGGGACTACATAATGTTTGTGAACAATCCACCCCGTCCATCCATTTTTTCTGCTCATTTTAGGGCAGGAGACCAAAATGAGGCAGATCCAAGACCCAAATGGGCCACACAACGGTGGATAAGAGAGTTTGAGCAACCACCATTGAAACATTCTGTGGCCATAGAAGTTTAGTACCAGTCCAATTATTAATTTTTGTTTTTTCAGTTCATCCATTAGAAATGACCTTATAAATTATTTGGATGGCATCGTAGTGAACCCTAGGAAAGTTTCAACAGTAGGAATTTCCTTTCTCACTTTTCCCTCTCGACGTGAGTTCTGAATCTGCCTCATTTTTTGTCTTTCTTTCTCACTTTTCCCTCTCGACGTGAGTTCTGAATCTGCCTCATTTTTTGTCTCATGTATTAAATTGGCTAAGAAAAACGGACGAACAAGGTATTAATAAAAAAATATCCCGATAGTCTCACCTAACTTCCCAGCCCACGAACTTCTGGCTAAAGCCTTTAGCAGGAAATCCACGTCCACGTCCCGGGTCAACTACGGCAACCCACAAGCCAACCTTATTATGAAAACGGTGAGACCCTACAAGATAACGAAATCGGACTGCGTACTGGGTGAACTCTAGGCCAACATGAGTTATGTATCTTATCCACCCCGTCCATCCGTTTTACCAGCTTATTTTAGGAGACGTGGTAAAATCAAAATATATCCCAAGCTTAAGTGGACCACACCATAGGAGACTGTGTGAATTGAACACCTACCTTTGAAATCTTCTCGGAGGCACAAAGGTTTGGATAAAACTTATATTTGTGTTTTACCTTCATCATGTCCATGTGACCTCATCTACGTGTACAAATAAATATCACAGTGGGACCTATGAAAATTTTGATGGTGGATATCATTATCCCCTCTGTGGGATCCACTTGAGCTTTTGATATTTTGGGCTCAACTCCTAAAATGAGCTGGCAAAACGGATGGACGGTATCCACGTACATTCACGGCGGGCCCAACGGAGTTTACTCAGTAGGATAAAGCGTCTGAGTTATCCAGTACGCAATCCGGTTTCGAAGAAAACCTGTCACAAAAATCAGGACTGCTCATCTTATTATGGGTCGGACCAATGGAATCGGTGGGCAG
The DNA here is from genome assembly GCA_021015155.1 of Magnolia officinalis. Lineage (NCBI taxonomy): Eukaryota > Viridiplantae > Streptophyta > Magnoliopsida > Magnoliales > Magnoliaceae > Magnolia > Magnolia officinalis. Next base: position 119,878,882 of record JAJHSJ010000001.1, read on the forward strand.
CTGGGACGCGGATTGCGTCCTACCCCCGCCCGTCTCCAGCAGGGAACGGCCAGGAGCTTTGAGTGGCCTGTGATGGATGTGTCGTATCCACACGGTTCATCGATTTTTTAGTATCATTTTAGGGTATAAGCCAAAAAAAGAGGCAGATCCAAGGCTAAAGTAGACTATACAATAGGGATTAAACTCTTACCGTTTGAAAACTTCTTTGGGCCCACAGAAGTTTTGGATGGAGCTGATATTTATGTTTTCTCTTCATTCAGGTCTATGTAACTTTATGAATAGGTTGGATGGGAAATAAATATCACGGTGGGCTTTATCACCATTGATTCCTGTGGTGTGGTTCACTGGAGCCTTCTATCTTCCTCATTTTTTGGCTTAATACGAAAAAGGATAGAAGGTGTGGATAAGACCCATACATCACAGTGGCTACCCAAAGTTCCTGCCCGTTCCAGCCGGAGAGGGGCGAGGGTAGGACGCAATCCGCATCCGGGCAGCTGACAGTCCGACTCAACACATGACAAAAGGTGTGGCCCAGCCATTGAGTGGATCGGCCTGATTTTCCATTAGGTTGATCTTCACGTACGGTGGGTCCTACTGTTTTATGGGACCAACGTCCTGCACAAGTGGTATAAATGTAAACAGGGAAAGCTGGTGAATGGTACCACAAGCAACGCATGGATGTCGCGGCGGCTAAGTTGGAAGCTGTTGTCATGGCTGTGGTCGAGAAGCACATCCAAGAAATCACCTCTTCTTTGAGAGTTAGAAGAAGACCTGGACACTAGTAGTCGCTGCTCAATCAATCCATCGAAGATTGCATGAAATCTTTGCAAATGGACTGTTGATCGACGCCTTATCCCTTGTGGATCCATGGCCCTGAGCCATGGGAAGTAGTCCGCGACATTCGGCCTTCCCGCTTCTTCCATAGCTTCAGACACCAGTTTCTTGAATTCTTGTGCTGAACTGGAGTTGGGATCAACCAAATCAACCGAGAATACGATGTTCGATATCAAATTGAGGTTGGTCACCAAGGCAGCCTCCCCGATATCCACCGCCTCTCCCTTTATGCACTGTTCAGCGACATGGGCCGTGATTTCATTCACCTTGTGGCGTCGTAAGCCCTGGTCCGCATCGAGTCTTTGGGTGGCGAATATGTGAGTGTTGCATATGGTTCGGAGCTTCCGCCACTGCTGATCGGCCGGTAACCATACCATGGATGACTCATTGTGGTGTAGCACCCGAGCAGCGTCGACAACGCTTCGGCCTGCGAAGGCATGGTCATGCTTTTGGAGGACCTCTTTGGCCATCTTTGCAGAGGAAACAACCACTGTTGTTATGCTGCCTAGCCTTAGAGTCATTAGGGGGCCATACGACTTGGCGAGTCGAGAGAGTGACTCGTTGGGTTTGTTACCGAGTTGGAAGAGGTTTCCAACGATTGGAAGAGGAAAGGGACCTGGTGGGAGTTTGGCTGTGCCAGATTTCTTTCTTGCTAGGAGGAGGAGAAGATGGATACATGCCCAAATAGAGAAAATCCATGACGGCAAAGTACATAAGTCCATTTTTTTTTTTTCTCTCTCTCCCTCCCTCCTACAAATCGAAGGATAATGGCTATACAGTGTTCAGCAGAGACCTTTCACACTGCGTTCTGCCCCTTCCACCGGTACATAGCCCGAACGGACGCTACCTTAAATGTCGAAATTTCGTAGAACTGGCCGTTGAAGTTGGCCCAGGGAGACTCCCCACACGACCGGCCGTTGAAGTTGACGCATGAAGACTTCGCACATCATTACGCGTTTTTGCTTGGACTGCTTCCACCTTCAATTCTTACCCGGCATCTTACAAACTTACACCTCCGTCCGAGGCATACCGGGACCTACATTGATGCATGTGTTGTATATCCACTCCGTTCATCAATTTTTCACTGACATTTTAGCTCATGATCTGTAAAATGAAGTAGATCTGAATCTTAAGTGGACCACACCACAGAAACAGTGGCCATTGAACGCCCACATACCTGGATAAATGGAAAACACAAATATCATCTTGATCCAAAATTTTTTTGGCCTTGAGAAGTTTTTAACAGTGGATATTCAATCCCTACTGTGTGGACCAGTTGAGATTTGGATCTACTTTATTCTTGGGACCATGCCTTGAAATTAGCTGAAAAATCTGATGGACGGACCATACATCGAACATCAAAGTAGGTCCACGATCAGAGCTACTCCCACTAACGTGTTCCTGGGGTAACACCTAATCCGCTCCCTTCCATCCCTACGGTACCCGCCTCACATGCACAACCGTGTTTCATAAAAAAGTTCATTAGGCAGATCAGACGATGGATGTAACAACATTGAGGTTGGTTAGACAATCTAGACCATTGGAATAGAGGGACATACAGAATCACTGAGAACAATGAGTTGGGTAGCCCGACAGGCTTTTAACTAAATTTTGTCCTACTTGGATTTCTATACTCTATCCCTGCTTGAATGTATACGGGCCTACTCTCAATGATCGTGACCATTCATCAAGCGGACCCAACATGGATGTCTCACGGTGTGAACCTTTAACTTTATACTTCACAGAACGAGAAATGTTACCGGCCCCTGTCAATATCCCAAAAGCTTTTCAATGACACGAGGGACACCCTATCTTTTGTGTGCAATCAATCAGAGGGTTAGTATCATGGTTTAAGAATCGGATGAGTCTGGTGCAACTGGTCCGAGTCGACTCGGACTCTGTAGGACTCCATTCAGTTTGATACCACCAGTGATCTGCGACCCGAGCGAGTCCAAACTCGACTCAGAACAAAATTAACCAGTCTGTCCGAGTCACTACTTTTAACTATGGTAAGGATGTCAAAGCAGTGTGATTTTGGACCTAGAACGATATGGATATAATGGCACGTACGTTTGCATGGATGACATCGAGGTGATCCATAACATTGGTCTATTACATACCCTGGATTCACCATGCATGCAGGCAAACCTTCCAGTTGGAAGTTCCTAGCTATCAATATTCTGATAGTTCTCATTTGAAAATTAGATCTTTGACAGGTTTTTCGGATGCAAATTTCCTATAACAGTCGTTGGGAGGAGCCCTGCAACAAGAAACAGTGTGGGGGCACTGTAACGCGTGTATGTGACATCCGCACTGTTCATAATTGTGACATCATATGTTAGGACGTGAGCCCAAAAATAAATCTAATCTAAAATTCAAGTGGACCACACCATAGGAAAATGTAAGGATGGGACCATTGAAACCTTCTTGGACTGAAGAGAGTTTTTCAGGCTCATTGGAATGTTGGGGATTTGTGCTGCGGAATTACATAGATCTAGATCTAGGATAATAATCCAAGAGCAACAAGCAATCATAAGAGAACACAAATATTTAACGTGAAAAACCCTTGTAGAAAAAAACCACGGCACAAAGCGACAGAAATCCACTATGAAATAGAAATTACAAAGAGAGAGACCTTACCCGATTCGAACAACCTCGAATCTCACCCTTTCTACACCCTTTTTGTAACATCTTGGATTTTCACTGTTTTGGATTTTCAAAAAAATCCTTAAAATTTTTTTTTAATTAACTTATAAAATCACTTAATGACCATTAGCACTCAATGTTAGTTTATACTGGGGTGGACCAATCTAGTTATGATGGACAAAGTGCGGCCTGCCAAGCCAGATGACCTGTTTACATTAAACAACAGCCCATGTGGGCTGCCCAGCGACCAAGGAGGGTCAGAAAAATCCAAAGGTTTAGGAAATCATAGATTTCACTGGGATTGTGGTCCATCGCGGACTACGGACCCAGTGGACACCCAGAACTAGGATCTGGCACTAGCCGAATGCACCCCACCAATGCCATAATTGGAATTTGACACTTACAAATGAAACCAGGATAATAGGCTTTCCAGCCGTCGGATTTCTTCCAAAATTGCGGTGACGGTTTAATATATTTTTCTACACCCGTCCACCAAATCTAGGACCCGATTGTGGCACGGTGACCGTTGATCGCAAACCGGACCTGTACGATCGAACCCCATATCTGATCGTTCCTAAATTTTTTGTGGCCCTTCATCGGGCCATGGAGCACCTATCCTACAAGTTTCATGGTCAGAGGGCCGCCAGAACTGCTCCAATCACTAGAGCGGCCCCCACAAGGCCATTTAAGGGTTGGAAATGCTTTCTTAGATCATATATCCGTTCATCTGTTCGTCCTCAATTTTTGCATGGACTCTAGTCGAGCCATAAGGCACCTACACGCCGAATTTGATGGCCAGAGGGGTGTTAGGGCCACTCCAACACCAATAGGAGTCCCATAAGGCTATTTTGGGAAGATGTTGAAGCTTGGGGCCAAAGGACCCAACTCTAGGGAAATAAATCCTAGCTCTTATCTCATTTATCTCACCATTCTCCAACAACAAACATTCCTCTCCCTCATACCATTCTCCATTCTCCAACAACAATCTCTCCCTCATAATTTCCTACACCCTCCACCCATTAAATCCCCTCCCTCATAAACCTACATCATCCACCCACAACCAACCTCTCACGGCTCATAACTCCTACCACAACCACCATTGCTAGGGGAGTAAGAGAGAGCAAGAGAGTAGAGAGAGTGAAGGAGAGCTAAGGAGTACCCTAAATCGATGTGGGGCCAAGGAAACTCAACCCTTTCAACTCCCTACCCCTCCTCCAAGAAGAAACTCTCCCCACAACTCCAAATTCATCCGTTGGCCATCTAAGTAAGAACCTCTCACCCTTTCTTCTTACGATCCAAGTATTAAGAAAGGATTGATATGAAATTTCTCACATGCAAGGATTGGTTTAGGGATTCCGGCTGATCTACCCCGAAATCCACATCTCCTAGGTCGTTTCCAAGGCTCCACGAATCCAAGGTGCGGACTATTGTTCTTAGGTGACCTAACACCAATTTTAGTACGAGCTTAATGATTTTGAATGCTTGGATGTTGTATTTGAAATTTTAGAGAAACCCTAGGGATTATATGTTTGTTGGAATGGTTGGGATGTGCATGCTTAGCTCTCAAATTTGATGTGGATCTTGCCTTCCACATGATATTATGTATGGATGATAATATGTTCATGATTGTTTGATTCTTTTTCCTCATACGTGATGCTTCATTGTGTGCATGATTATTTACACTTGTACTCATATCATGATTTCTCAAGATGGAGGAAGTGTTTAACTTCCTCACACAACCCACACACTCACATGCACCTTGTTTTCGTGATGATATTTATTTGCTTGATAGAAGTATTCGCTTGTAGGGTTGAGATGCATGAGAATATGATATTGATGTGCTAGTTGATAACATAAGTAGTGAGGATGTTGTAGATCCCCTTACCCTTCTGGGTTGATCAGGAACGTGACGAGAGATGGTAGTCCCATCGGTAGGATTACACTAGGGCTAGACTCGTGGATTGGGCGGGAGTGTTTGGGTGGCTGTAGTTTGACTACATGGGTCCCTTGTGCCTGAGGTCATTCGTCTCACGCTCGCCTAACTCGTGCGGTCTAGCTTATAGTCTGACCAACCTTGTTTGTCAACCTTGTCTGTCAACATTGTTTGCTCACCTATGTATGGAACCTGGAACGCCTACACCCATTGTGTCCCATTGATATCTAGAATGTAACGGATCCACAGTCTCGTGAGTCGGGCATGGTGGAATGGGACACTGTATCCGAGTTGTCGGCCTACGCTGGGGTACTACGCCTTCCCGTAGTGACCGCGAGCGATCCCTTTTCTATCGGCAGTCCTCATATGCTTGGAGTCGGGGATGAGGACCCCGACGGGATCACAGACCGCGGGGACTTGGCCTCACGTGTTGATGGGGTCTTGGCCTCGCAACCAGCTTAGGGCATTGATGCGTAGGGTGTATCAGAATCCCCAACCTGCTGGATGACTAGACTTAACTAATAATTCGGCTAACACAATCGCATTACATCGCATTAGATAGGGTGACGACTCAGAAGTTGAGGTCGCTTTGAGGGAGTGCTGTCATATGCGATAGTTAGATGCAGTCGCTTAAGGGAGCGTTGTGGCGAGGGCATGCATCATATCATTCTGCATGCATGCATTTAAATAAGAGTTGTTAAGTGTTGATGAATGACTGCTTTTCATTAAGTTCATATTATAATTGATGTCTGTTATAACTTGAGACCAATAGCACCCATTGAGTTGATCACTCACTCCCACTCTGGGACGGTGTTTTAAAACACCAACCAGACCCGTTCATAGTTGCAGGTGACGAGGAGTACGAGGAGCTTGGTGACACGAGCGTAGACGAGGAGGACTAACTGTCCTACTTCCTGTTGCTGAGCTGGACTTCATCGGCTCAGTAGACTGGATTCTGGATCACTGAGTAGTGGACTCAGCGCACCATTCCTTGGACATAGCATTTTTATATTTTTGTTAGGCGACGCCTTGTGCAGCTCATTTATATTCTTTTGGACATATATATATTGATCTCTTTTCATTTCAGTAGATTAGTTGGGATTATGCTTAATGTTCCAAGTAATTCCATGCTGCGTATTTTAACCTGATTAAACGCATATTAATGAAAACCGGTGTTAAATGATCCCGGGAACTCGGGAGTCGAGTTTACACATGACCCCCGATTTTCAGGGCATTACACTTTTAAGAACAATTGAAAAACTTTTAAAAAGCCTTAGAATACCCTAAAATAGCCCTAAGGATCTCTATTTATAGTTTAGAAAACTCCACTCATGCACCTCCTTTGGAAAAGTCCAAAAACCGCATTAAATTTACGCAGTCCGCGTGTGGATTGCGTAACCCTCAACTAGTCGAGCCAAGGCTTTGACTGGTTAAATGTCACCCTGGACCAGTCGAGCTTGACCCTCGACTGGTCGAACGGCCTGGACATCCAAAAGAAAAACACACTGGATTTCGAGTCGAGCGGGACTACTCCCTCGACCAGTCGAGCAGCGTGGAGAATATAAGATTTAAGACATCTTTTTGCAACGATCTCCACTATGTCTTTAATCTTTAACTGTATAGTTTCTTGACCTCTTCTCTTATCTCTGCATAACATCATAGCTTCTCGTGCACATTTCGTCATTCTTTTACGCTATCGTCCGGCCTAGAAAAATTGCACAGAACTTGAACTTCTCTGCATGACCGTTCTAGGTGATCATGCCTTCCGAATTCACGAATATTCTCCAGTGTTACGCCTCCTTCCTCAAGCACCAGTCGGATAACATGGAAATTCAACTAATTGCTTGAGGAATGAGGCATAACACTGGAGAAGATTCATGCCAACGTGAATCTGGAAGACATGATCACCTATAATGTTCATGCAGAGAAGTTCAAGTTCTGTGCAACTTCTTTAGGCTTGATGATGTCGTAAAATAAGGACGGAGTGTGCACAAGAAGCTATGATGTGATGCAGAGATAAGAGAAGTGGTTAAAAAGCTACACGGTTAAAAATTGAAGAGATGCATGGTGGAGATTGTTGTAAAAGGATGTCTTAAATCTTATATTCACCGCGCTGCTCGACCAGTCGAGGGGTTGCTCGACTAGTCGAGGCCCGCTCGACTCGAAGTCCAGCGTTTTTTTTTTATCTTTTGGGTGTACAGGCCACTCGACCAATCGAGGGTTAGGCTCGACCGGTTGAGGGTGACCTTCAACCAGTCGAAGCCTTGGCTCGACTAGTCAAAGGTTACGCTACCCACGTGCGAACTGCATAAATTTGAGGCGATTTTTGGACTTTTCCAAAGGAGGTACGTAAATGGAGTTTTCTAAACTATAAATAGGAGTCCCTAAGGCTATTTTAGGGTATTCTAATACTTTTTAAAAGTTTTTAAATGGTTACTAAAAGGGTTTTTAGGGTTTTTAAAGGGTGTAGCAAGGGTGAGATTCAAGGTTGTTTGAATCAGGTAAGTCCTTTCTCTTTGTAATTTTTATTTTATAGTTGAATTTTGTCGCTTTGTGCCGTGGTTTTTTCCTGCAAGGGTTTTCCACGTTAAATCTTTGTGTTATCTTGTGATTGTTGTCTTAGATCTAGATCTGTGTGATTCCGCAGCACAAATCCCCTACATGGAATCCCTTCCTCCTTGTGGGACTCACCTCATGATCGGGTTAGGTGGCACATAAACATTATGGTGAGCATCCTCATCCCTAGTGCTCCAGTGATGTGGCTCACTTGAGTTTTGGACGAATCTGATTTTTATTTTTATTTATTTTGTGGCTAACATGCTAATATAAGTTGATGCAAGGCACTCTTTCCATGGGGCAATTAGTTACTTGTTACTAACCTATAAAGTGACTTCATCATGTGACTTGATTAAAATGAGTTCGATTTCGTTGTTCTTTATATGCTTTGGATAAATTGGAAGTGAGTGTCAATGTACTCATTCTTTTATGAAATATGAGATTATTTACTAAGACAACAGAAATTTTACCGTGGACATATACTCTTCGCAATGCATTTAAAGTTATTCAAAAATGTTGCTTATTAAATTGCATGACACACCCTTGAAGATATGGCTGCATATTTAGCTTCATTAATTTGTGAAAAGAGTGGTAGGTGCCGGCTACTTTAATTGTCATGCAAAAGCAACATCTCCCATATAAAATAAAAAATCAGAAGTATTTTTTCTATCATCGAAAGCTCTTTCCCAATAACTAACTAAATAACTTACAAGTTGAAAGTCTTTAAATCAATTTAAAAAAATTCGTTGTATATTTTATATACTGAAGAATTCTCTTAACCACATTAATGTGAAGAGATGTTTTGTTTTTTCATGCACCGAGTCGCTAACTCAATTCTAAAGAGACTGTTCATTTTGATGCACGTCAAGTATCAAAGGTTTTCAACTAAACTCTTGAAGAGTGTACAATCCACTTTTCATTCTTCATCATACTTTATAAACTTGTGTCCTTACTTTATGTGTGTAATTATTAAGTTGTAATTTCCTATATTGAATCTCCTAAGAACTCCCTCGATTGAAAAATAAAAAATAAAAAATAACATCCACTTGCTTCGCTTTTATGCCTGGTAAATATGACATGAGGATGATATTGGTTATTTTAAATTCTCAAACCATCAAATGTTTAAACCCATAAGTATAGTTGGATTATTTCCTGTGAGAATCAAGTCATCCACATACAAGGCAAACAAGCATCATGTCTCGATTTTCTTCTACCGTATTATAAAGAGCATGTTCATACTGACATTTGGTAAAAACCTCATTAAGACTGAATTAAAACAGAGAGAGACAGAGAGTAACACTGCAATACAAATGTTTCTCAAATAACGTTAATTAATTGAAGTCACAAAGCGAATTGTTTATCAATCTTCCGAGGATAAAAATAATAATAAGACAAAAAGGAAAAAAGAAAGAAAGAGAGACAGAGAGAGAAAGGCAAGGCCATCTTTACTAGTCTTCAATGACAAGAGAGGGTATTTGCCGGATCTTAAACCAGTTCCCTCCCCCCTCTCTCACCCTTTCTTTTAATTCATCCGGCATGCATACCAACTTCAATTCTTGAGATTTGGATCTACTTTATTCATGGGCCATGCCTTGAAATTAGCTGAAAAATCTGATGGACGGTATGGATATACAACACATACATCGAACATCAAAGTAGGTCCAAGATCACGGCTACTCCCACTAACGTGTTCCTGGGGTAACACCTAATCCGCTCCCTTCCATCCCTACGGTACCCGCCTCAATTGCACAACACGTGTTTCATCAAAAAGTTCATTAGGCAGATCAGACGGTGGATGTTACAACATTGAGGTTGGTTAGACAATCTAGACCATTGGAATGGAGGGACATACAGACAATCACCTAGAACAATGAGTTGGGTGGCCCAACAGGCTTTTAACTAATTTTTGTCCTACTTGGATTTCTATACTCTATCCCCGCTTGAATGTATACGGGCCCACTCTCAATGATCGTGACCATTCATCAAGCAGACCCAACATGGATGTCTCATGGTGTGAGCCTTTAACTGTATATACTTCACAGAACGAAAAATGTTACCGGCCCCTGTCAATATCCCAAAAGCTTTTCAATAACACGAGGGACACCCTATCTTTTGTGTGCAATCAATCTGAGGGTTAGTATCATGGTTTAAGAATCGGATGGGTCTGGTGCAACTGGTCTGAGTCGACTCGGACTCTGTAGGACTCCATTCAGTTTGATACCACTAGTGACCTGCGACTCGGGCGAGTCCAAACTCGACTCAGAACAAAACCAGTCGGTCCGAGTCAATACTTTTACCTATGGTAAGGATGTCAAAGCAGTGTGATTTTGGACCTAGAACAATATGTATATATTATGGCACGTTTGCATGGATGACATCGAGGTGCTGTACCTCTCATGCATGAGTGAGGTTTCCGGTTCTGATGGGTGAGGCCAACTGTTAAGGCGATCCAGACCATTGGTCTATTACATACCCTGGATTCACCATGCAGGCAAACCTCCCAATTGGAAGTTCCTAGCCATTAATATTCTGATAGTTTTCATTTGAAAATTACATCTTCGACAGGTTTTTTCGGATGCAAATTTCCTAAAACAGTCATTGGAAGGAGCCCCGCAACAAGAAACAGTGTGGGGGCACTGTGATATGTCTGTGACATCCGCACTGTCCATCATTGTGCCATCACATGTTAGCTAGGACGTGAGCTCAAAAATAAATCTAATTCAAAATTCAAGTGAGCGGGCGCCATAGGAAAATGTAAGGATGGGATACCTACCATTGAAACCTTCTTGGACCCGTGAGAGTTTTTAGACTCACTGGAATCCTTTCCTCGTTGTGGGACTCACCTCATGAACGGGTTAGGTGGCACACAAACATTATGGTGGGCATCCCCATCCCTAGTGCTCCCTGATGTGGGTTTTGGACCTATCTGTATTTTATTTTTTTTGGGTAACATATATACTATTATAAGTTGATGCAAGTGATGGATGGAGCGGGTGTCGCACTCTTTCCATGGGAAAATTAGTGACTTGATCTACCTATAAAGTGACTTGATAAAAATGAGTTCAATTTCCTTGTTTTTCATGTTCTCCCAGATAAAATGGAAGTGAGTGTCAATATACTTGTTTTTTCATAAAACATGAGATTATTTACTAAGAGCATTAGAAATTTATTGCCGGATATAGAACTTTAGATGCTTTTCTTGATGCATTTAAAGTTCTTCAAAAAGATTCCTTAGTTACATTGCATGACACACCCTTAAAGATGCATTGCATATTGGACTTCATTTGTGAAAGCAGTGACAATTGTCGGTTTCTTTAATTGTCATGTAAAAGCAGTGTCCCCGGTGTAAAATATGAAATCAAAAATATTTTTTCTATCATTCAACTCTCTTCCCCAATAACTATCTAAATAGCATATAAATTGAGTCTTTAAATCAATAATAAAATAAATAATAATTTATATACATTTTATATACTGAAGAATTCTCATAACCACCTTAATGTGAAAAGATTTTTTGCTCTTTCACATACCAACACACTAGCTTAATTCTAAAGAGAATATTCGTTTTGATGAACATCAAGCATCAAAGTCTTCCAACTAAACTCTTAAAGAGTGTACAATCCACTTTTCATATCATATTTTATAAACTGGAGCCCCAAACTCCATGGATGTAATTACCATCTTGTAATTGTGTATATTGAATCTCTCAAGAGCTCCCCTAATATAACATTCTCGTTCGATTGAAAATAATAATAATTTAACATTCATTTGCTTCACTTTTATGCCAGGTAAATATGACATGAGGTTGATGTTGGTTATTTTAAATTCTAGAACCATCGATTGTTTAAATTTCTTTAGTATACTTGGATTATTTTACATGAAAATAAAGTCATCTATATACAAGGCACCAAGCATCATATCTCCATTTTCTTCTATCTTATTATAAAGAGCACGCTCATATTGACATTTGGTAAAAACCTGATTAAGACTGAATTAAAACAGGGAGAGTCAGAGAGTAACTGCAATACAGATGTTTCTCAAATAACATTAATTATTTGAAGTCACAAAGCGAATTGTTTATCAATCTTCCAAGGATTAAAATAATAATAAGACCCAAAAAAAAAATAAAAAATACAGAGAGAGAGAAAGGAAGGGCCATCTTTACTAGTCTTCCATGACAAGAGAGGGTATGTGCCGGATCTTAAACCAGTTCTCTCCCCCCTCTCTCACCCCTTCTTTTAATTCATCCGGCATGCATACCAACTTCAATTCTTGAAGGGTGGTGACATGTCGCAATCCATCAGGAAGCATCTTCAATCTTCTACAGTCAATAATCTTTAAACATCTAAGCTTCCGCATCGCTCCTTCCTCCACTCTCCACTCCTCTACTTCACCCAATCCATTAATGATCAAAACATCTAGCAGTGGAAACCCTCCAACAGAGCAAACCATTTCCTTTCCTTCATAACATACCGGATGTAATTTAAGAATCCGAAGGTTTGGCAGCCTCTCCAGTGTTCCCATCGGGTCTTGCACTAATTGTGACCACTCCAAGTTTAGCTCAGTAAGGTTAGGTGGGAATTCATGCAGTTCTGGTAATTTCTGTAAGCATCCCTTCAAATTCATCTTATATAGATGCTGGTGATTCAAGGACATAAAAGCTGGAATCAAGGATTCACGACTCGCCAATAGCGACAATGATCTGAGGCAGACCAATTTACAAATGGAATGGGATAATGCCATTTTGAGATCTCCCACTAATGCCAATTCTCTCAAATTGGTCAGTTTCTCCAATCCGTCTTCTATCCAGCTGCCAGGCTCCACGAATAATAGAGTCTGGAGATTGCTTAAGCGATAGAGCGGCATCCCGTCGCTGATTCGACATTGTGGTAGCAGTAGGTGCCGTATCTGGTCCATCTTCCAAGTATCATCTGGTAGCATGTCGATATTTGTACCCCGTAGATCGAGAGTTTGTAAATTGGACAAGCAGGTTATGGTGGATGGTAGCCTTTCTAACTGGGTTTCCATGAGACATAGGTACCTTAAGTGGATTAGGTACCCAATTTCATCCGGGAGACAGGAGAGGTGTAGGTATCGGAGATCCATCACCCTAAGCAATTTGAAAGCTCCACAGAGGATTTTCAACGGCGGTTTCTCGAGCATTTCACTCTCTCTACTTAAGCGCAGCAAAGAGCGGAGGTGTAGAGTGGAGCGGTTAAGAGAGATGTACTTACTGATGCCATGAGAAGTAATTGCAAGCCTGCGTGCCATGGTGGGTGCTGTAGTTGCTATGTTCCCATACACAGACAGAAATCTTTCCTCCTTGGCTTTTGAAATTGAGAGATCGCGAAGAAGATCATGAATACGGCATTTTTTAGCCGTTCCATTGCTGTTCCTTTCCACCACCTGAATCATGCTTCTGTTGATGAGCTCTTCTAGGTAATCCTCTGCAACATCCTCCGTTTCTTCTTCTCCTCTTCGTTGCACGAAGCCTTCAGCTATCCACATCGAAATCAATTCGGTTACATGGATTTCAGAGTCTTCTGGAAAAGCTCCAAAATAAAGAAAGCAGGGCTTCAGGTAATAGGGCAAGTCATGGTAGCTGAGTGCACATATGCTCAAGATCCGATCTTCGCTTTCATTTAGCCACCATTCGACACTTTTAAGCACTTTCTCCCATGTATTCACTGACTTCTCTTTTCTTGATAGGACGCCTCCTAAAACTGTGATTGCCAGAGGCAACCCTCCACATTTTGCAACGATCTTTCTCCCCAACTTCTCCAAATTTAGAGGGCATGCGCCAGCAAGATTTCCAAGAAGTGCTTTCTTACAAAGCAATGCCCAGCTCTCACTTTCATCAAGAAAATGAATTCTATGGGGTGTGCTCTGTGCATCTGCATACATAGCTATCTCTTCATTACGAGTCGTGAGTAGCACTCTGCTGCCCTGTTTCCCATCTGGAAACGCAGAAACCAAGCCGTCCCAAGCATCTCTAGTCCATATATCATCAATTACCACCAGATATCTCTTCCTCTCCAAGAAATTGGAGAGTTTCTTCCTCAAGTCTTCCTCAGCCATCTTCTCCATTTGGTCTCGTGAGCGCCTCGTAAAGCAATTTATGATGTTTAGTAAAAGCTCCCGCACTCGATATTCTTGAGATACATACACCCAAGCATGAAAATGGAAACTTCTCTTTACATGGATGTTATTGTAAACTTTCTTTGCAAGAGTAGTCTTACCTATTCCTCCCATACCAGTGATCGAAATGACAGCACGTCGCGCATCTCCTTCAGTCAGCCATCCCACCAGTATCTTTGTCTCATCTTCAACGCCAACCACATCGTCTTCTTCGACAATGGGAGCCCTCTTCTCCTTCCACATCTCGCTTTGATTTGAAGAAGATGAAGCTTCTCCAGATGCTGGTATATTGTCGATGCCATACTCTGTTCTGTTGGACAAGATCTCATCGAGCCTTCTTTCTATGTCGCTCATCTTCTTTCCAACATCCACGATGGATGGTATGCCTTTGATGCGACTAGCAAAACTTCTGAGGCATCTCATCCATCCAGCACTTCCCTCTCGTCGTTGCTGTTGAACGTTAAAGATGTAGGAGTCGATAACGTCCTCAGCATCGTAGGCTACCTGTCTTATTTGTGCCATCCCATGCTTAACTGTATCATTCTTTCTGCGGTTCCCATCAACGTACTTGAGTAAGTCACGTATTTCTTCAAGTTTTTCTCGAAGAGATCTGACCTGCTCATGTACTCCCTGTAGGAAATATGCTTCCTGCGTTAGAAAATCGACCAATTTTCGTATGACGAACTGAACAGCAATTTCAGCAATTTCAGTCATTCTCTCTCTCTCTCAAAGCCTTTATGCTCAAAACGAGGCTTTAGCAAAAGCGTCGCCTCTCGTTCCTCTCTCTTTCCAGCGGATCTGTTTTCAAAGATTTGTTTCATGGATGGGATTTTAACCAAAATGGCCTCATAGGATGTTGACGAACGCGCCAAAACCAGGCCTTTATAAAAAATTCCTTCCTTGTCCCTCTGACCAATTTACTAAAATTTTAGAGACGAATGCACCCGGGGTGTAACGATGGCGGGGGCGGATTATATACAGACAATGTCAGGAAATCGGATTGCGTACTGAGTTACTCAGTACGCTTTTATCGTCCTGAGTAAACTCAGTTGGGCCCACTGTGAATGTGTGTGGTTTATCGACACCGTCCATCCACTTTTCCTGCTAATTTTAGAGGTTGATCCCAAAATTGCAGTAAATCCAAAGCTCAAGTGGACCATGCCACAGCAAACAGTGTAGAAGAATGATTTTCACTGTTGAAACCTTCCTAGGGCCACAGTAATGTTTATTTGCCATCCAACCTGTTTATAATATTAAAAAGACCTGGATGAAAAGAAAACACAAACATCAGCTTGATCCAAAACTTCCGTGGCCTCTAAGAATTTTTCAATGGTAGAGGTTCAATCACGCTATTTCCTGCGGTGTGGTCCATTTGAGCTTTGTATATGCTTCCTTTTTGTTCAGGATCTAAAATTATCTGTTAAGATGGATGAAGGGAGTGGATAAAATAAATAAATATCGGTGGACCCCACAGAGTTTACTCAGTATGCTGAAGGTACTGAGTACGCAATCAGCTTCCCAATGTCAGTAGCCAAATTGCTACTGAAGTTACGTAACCAAACTCTGTGGACCCCACCATGATGGGTGTGTTGTATCCATACCGTCCATCCATTTGGAGAGATCGTTTTATGGCATGAGAAAAAGGATGAGATAAATCCAAAGTTCAAGTGGACCCCACCATAGAAAAGTGGGGACAGAGACATCCACCATTCAAAACTTCTTAGGGCCACAGAAGTTTTCGATCAAGCCGATATATTTTTTTTCACTTCATATATCTCTATGTTAACTTATGAATAGGTTAGATCTAAAAAATACATCATGATGGGCCCTATAAATGTTTCAACGATGGTTGTGACTGATCCCACGGTTTTCTACTGTGAGTCCACTTGAACTTTAGAACAATCTCATTCTTTTTGTCATGCCATAAAATGATCCCTACAAATGGATGGACGGTATAGATACAATGCATGCATCATGGTGGGGTCCACAGAGCTTGGTGACGTCACTTTAGTAGTAGCGATTAGAGCTAGGCAACCTGGCCCGATCCGAACCGATTCGACAGACTGGATTGGTGCGGATCAAGTAGGGTAGTTCAGATCCAAAAACTTTTCGGGTCAAGTTTGAATCCAAACCTACCCGGACCGATTCGATCCGGTTGGATCCGATCCGATTTGACCCGATTTGGAGTGGATAAACCACATGCATTTTCACGGTGGCCTCATAGACTTTACACAAGTCTTTTGCCAAATAAAGAAATTTCAAACTTTTAGGCGATACGTCCATTTTGGTGGTCCCATCGGGTGAAGGCCTCTTGTTGCGCTAATATATAAAAATCCTGCCATGATTAAGCTATTCAGACAGTTGATTTTTGGATGGAAAGGATACCCTACACATTTTCTAGATCAGATGTTTTTTAACTCTTAAAACGGTCACCTACGTATAGACGTTGAAAAAAATACAGCAACGGCCCAAAACGTGTAGGTGTTGTAGGTAGGTACGTGTGATGGCTAAGATCGTACATTCACATCAATTATATAGCTGCTATAGGTAGGTACGTGTCGTGTGCAAAAACGATTACTGGCGCTCCTCGAGCTCTGGGCCATCCTCAAGCTCCGAGTTATACGAACGGTTCAAAGGAGACCAAAGTTATATGGGCCACATAGTAATGTATTTATTATATCTACACTATTTATATATTTTTAAAGATCATTATAAAGCATTATCCAAAAAATGAATAACATTCGAAGATCATCTGGACCACACCACAAATAGCAACAGAAAATGATTTTCACCGTTAAACAATTCATGTGGTCCACTTGATCGTTAGATCTGTCTTATTTTTCGTTTCAAACCTTAAGACGAGCTCGCCAATTGGATGGACCGTTTGGATATTACACATGCCCCCGTGATCAGACTCACAGAACTTGCTAACTTCGAGACGTTATGCCATAGACTTGCGTGAAAACCAAGTCACTACAAGAAAACATAAAGTGCACGTCAACACTATAATACATCATATGAAAGCGCAAATACAATTCTTTTAAATCCATGTGGGGCCCACCTTGATGTATATGTTTTATCTAAGTTGTTCATTGATTTTGACATATCATTTTAGGCCTTGAGCACAAAAATGCAGTATATTGAAGGCTGAAGTGGACCACACCACATGAAACAGTTAAATTAAATTTATACAATCTGAATTGTACCCAACTTGATCCGACTCTGTTTTCCTGGTCGAGTCGGACTTGGTTTGGGTCAGGCCAACCATGTATTGGATCAGTCCTAGTCAGGTGACCTGGACTCGGTCCCGGATCGAATTGAATTTGGGTCAAGCCATTAAGATTTCAGATCGAATCGAGTTGGACTTAATCCGATCCGATCCAGACCGATGCCCAACTCTAGTTGAGATTTGGCTACTGACCTTGTCAGTATTTAATCCGCGTCCAATGATGGCCAGAGGGAGTTTGGTTGTTGTGCTGCGTGACTTGGTATTGACACCGTATTAAGTGACCTTGTGCGGTCCACTATGTGTTACATCATACCATTCATTCATTTTGCAAAACTGATCTTTTGGGTTATAGAGAACTCGTATCAACACAAGATTACTGTCTATTCCAAAAAACGGTAGGTCACGAAGAGAATAGATGGATTGGATCTACTTTCCAACCAGCCCAATCACCATGTGGTGGTCACAACTTACCTCTGAAATCGAAGATACAAAAGTCCTCCCGCATGCAAAGATCCTCACTGATATTAGATTCCAAAGTTGGAGCATTTTTATTTACTAATTCCTCCTAAAGTGATTAGAGGACTAAAAAAAATGAAGCTTTATAAAAGGAGGCCAATCATATGAAAACCCCGCATGAGGGGAAGTAAGAAATACATGTATTGCTTTAAATTTTGTTCTTACAAAATTTCTCAGGTAACGCCACTTGACATCATGTGCCTTGAACACAAACGATCGGATGAGTGCGGGTCGTAATATTCCCATTTAACATGGCAACCGAGGGGTTGACCAGGCAAACTTCTGTGGGCCCCATCATCAAACGACACACCATTTAGGAAACGGATTGGCTACTCCCCTTGCCACTAGCCCGGTGGCTGGTGGTCGGTGCTATGTAGACCCCACCATGAAGGATCATTTTGGGGTTTTATTTAAAAAATGAGAGGGATATAAATATCAAGTGGACCACATCACAGGAAAATAATAGTGATTGGATATCCACCATTAAAATCCTCATAAGGCCCACTGTAGTTTTTATTTGACATCTGATCTATTGATTAGGCTGTACAGACCTATATGAAAGGAAAAAAACAAAAATTAGCTTGATCAAAACTTTTATAGCCTCAAAAAGTGTTTAATGGTCGACGTTCATTCAACATTATTTCCTGTAATGTGGTCCACTTGAGATTAGAATATACCTTATTTTTGATCTCATTCTCTAAAATGATCTAGAAAAATAGATGGGCGGCATGGATGAAACACATACATCATGGTGGAGCCCACAGAGAACCGACTACCAGCCATTCGCCGGTGGCAGGGGTAGTAGCCCATCCGTTCCCCACCATTGAAACCTTCTTGGGAGCCACTGTGATATTTATTTACCTTTCAATTTGTTATCGAGGTTGTAAATACCGAAGGCAGATCACGTATCAGCTCGATTCTAACCTTCTATCGCCCAAAATAAATTTCAATGCTACCTCCGCGGATTTTCATTGTGTGGTCCTTAAGCTTTTGGATATTCTTTTATTTTGAAATCATGCCCTAAAATAAGTAGACCACACTGTCCATTGGCATCTCATTTTAAGGAATGAGCTCAAAAACGATGTGGATCCAAAGATTAACTGGACCATATCATAGGAAACAGCAGGGACTGGACTCTCACCGTTGAAATCTTCTTCAAGCCACAGACGCTTTGGATCATGCCGATATTTGTGTTTTCCCTTTATTCAAGGTTATGTGACCTAATCAACCGTTTAGATGGTAAATAAACATAACAGTGGGCCCTTGGATGTTTTTAACTGTGGAAGTTCAATCATCACCGTATCTGTGCTCTTGTGGTTCCTGAGATTTAAATCTACCTCATTTTTGGCCCATGACTTAAAATGAATTGCCAAAATGGATAGACGGTATGGATAAAATACATATCATGTGAGCCCCACAGAGCTTTGACACCGGCTAAGTGGCTGGTGTCCATATCACCCGCTAAACCGCCTCCACTCGCAGGCCCTAAAATGAACTGGCAGTACCCACTCCGATTCCAAGAATGGCAGAATTTTTTGACATGTTAGATTCATAGTCATCCATTTTTTCATATCATTTTAGGACATGGCCCCTACCATGCATATGCAAATCTCAGGTGGACTACACCATATGAACAGCATATATGACAAATAAATGTCATGGTAGGCTATAGAAAGGTTTCAATGGTACTCGTTCAATCCCCATTTCTTTCTGTGTTGTGTACGACTTTGCATCTGCTCGATTTTAAGCTCTTTCTAAAATAATTTTCAAAAAGGGACAGACATGCGTGTGGAACTAAAATATCCGGTGAGACTCACACGATCAATCGGTTACTGGAATGAGAAAATGGGGTCCCAAAGGGAAAGTACGTAAAATTTTAAAATTCATACATTAAGTCTTTTTCTTCTTTGAGTTATTCTCGACTGATGTCATCAGGCTGCGCATGAATTGACTTTGTTGAAAACACAACACTTATTTCCAAATATATTGACGTCTCATGGAATATTCCACTATACGTGGGCCAATTCCCATTGACTTATGAGCAGCGTCGACAACGTTTCGGCCTGCAAAGGTATGGTCATGCTTTTGGAGGACCTCTTTGGCCATCTTTGCAGAGGAAACAACCACTGTTGTTATGCTGCCTAGCCTTAGAGTCATTAGGGGGCCATACGACCTGGCGAGTCGAGAGAGTGAAACCCAGTTGGAAGAGGTTTCCAACGATTGGAAGAGGAAAGGGACCTGGTGGGAGTTTGTCTGTGCCAGATTTCTTTCTTGCTAGGAGGAGAAGATGGATACATGCCCAAATACAGACTCCCGACACGACCGGCGGCTGAAGTTGACGCATGAAGACCTCTCACATCATTACGCGTTTTTGCTTGGACTGCTTCCATCTTCGATTCTTACCCGGCAACGTACAAACTTACACCTCGTCCGTGTCATACCGGGGACCCACATTGATGCATGTGTTGTATATCCACTCCCTTCATCAATTTTTTACTGACATTTTAGCTCATGATTTGTAAAATGAAGTAGATCTGAATCTTAAGTGGACCACACCACAGAAACAGTGGCCATTGAACGCCCACATACCTGGATAAATGGAAAACACAAATATCATCTTGATCCAAAACTTTTTTGGCCTAGAAAAGTTTTTAACAGTGGATATTCAATCTCTACTGTGTGGACCACTTGAGATTTGGATCTACTTTATTCTTGGGACCATGCCTTGAAATTAGCTGAAAAATCTGATGGACGGTATGGATATACAACACATACATCGAACAACAAAGTAGGTCCAAGATCACGGCTACTCCCACTAACGTGTTCCTGGGGTAACACCTAATCCGCTCCCTTCCATCCCTACGGTACCCGCCTCAATTGCACAACACGTGTTTCATCAAAAAGTTCATTAGGCAGATCAGACGGTGGATGTTACAACATTGAGGTTGGTTAGACAATCTAGACCATTGGAATGGAGGGACATACAGACAATCACCGAGAACAATGAGTTGGGTGGCCCAACAGGCTTTTAACTAATTTTTATCCTACTTGGATTTTTCTACTCTATCCCTGCTTGAATGTATACCGGCCCACTCTCCATGATCGTGACCATTCATCAAGCAGACCCAACATGGGTGTCTCATGGTGTGAACCTTTAACTGTATACTACACAGAACGAAAAATGTTACCGGCCCCTGTCAATATCCCAAAAGCTTTTCAATAACACGAGGGACACCCTATCATTTGTGTGCAATCAATCTGAGGGTTAGAATCATGGTTAAGAATCGGATGGGTCTGGTGTAACTGGTCTGAGTCGACTCGGACTCTGTAGGACTCCATTCAGTTTGATACCACTAGTGACCTGCGACTCGGGCGAGTCCAAACTCGACTCAGAACAAAACCAGTCGGTCCTAGTCCCTACTTTTACCTATGGTAAGGATGTCAAAGCAGTGTGATTTTGGACCTAGAACAATATGGATATTATGGCACGTTTGCATGGATGACATGGAGGTGCTGTACCTCTCATGCATGAGTGAGGTTTCCGGTTCTGATGGGTGAGGCCAACTGTTAAGGTGATCCAGACCATTGGTCTATAACATACCCTGGATTCACCATGCCCGCAAACCTCCCAATTGGAAGTTCCTAGCCATTAATATTCTGATAGTTCTTGTTGATGCAAAAAACCGGTACACCTTCTGAGTCGTCACCTGTATAAAAAAGATAGAAAAGGAGATCCTGGCTAGAGCCAGGAACCTCCGATGCTAAAGTCAGTGACTTGGACATGAAAGGAGGAGTTTTTGATGTATTTTTATGTGTACCTTTTACCGTAGAGGTTTCTTGTATTTATAGAAAAATGAGGGTCCCGTTGTGTAGGGATTCTATTCCTGACATGTAGGAGATTTGATTTCAATCCGTTTTTGGTCTCCATCCGATCTCAAGATTCTCGGGATCGGGGATCCTTTTACGAGATTTTCGGGACAGCGTTTTTAGTTACACCCGTCTCTTCATCGCTTGACTCGGTCTTAACTGAATCTATGGATGAGTTAGTCTCGGCCAGCTTTAAGGCGATAGAGCTATTCGCCTTCTGTCGGGTAAAACAGAATCCATTTCGAGCCGATGTCCTTCTTCAATCCAATTGTCGACATTATAACCGGCCTAATATGGGTCGGTTTTATGATCGGTATGGTAACTTCTAGCATTCAGGCCTTAGTTGGTTCCTTCAGACGTTATTACCTCGTTAGCCGAGTCAACTTCATGCATCTAATATACTTTGCCTATGGCTCTTGACTCTTTGAGTCTCGGTCGAGATTCATTTCCTACAATCCGAGCTGAGTCTCTCCTTTAGGCTTCGGCTTGCCTCAGTCCGAAATGTTTGTCTTGGATTCTCAGGCAGTGTCAGTAGAGTTGGTCCATTCCATAACTGAGTCTTCGGACTTGTCATATTTTTTCCCAACAGTAAACCCCCTTGCTCCATGTGTCAGCCGTGTTGACGCTAAGGAGTAATGAGTTTCTGAGTCAGTTTGTGTCGGAGACCGAGGTTATGATGGAGCATTTAATGCTTCTTACATCGTCCTTAACATGCGTCGGTTCAATGCTCGAGGTCGCACGAACGGGTAGCCGTCGAAGCGTTTCACCTGCTTATGAGCGTCGGACACGTGGCGAGGGCATTACTTGCGTCAGTTGGTGTGCGCCACGTGTCAGGCGGGGAGTCGAAACAGACGTCAATTCGACTCCTCCTTAAATGCCCCTGCCACGTGGCACAACTATAAAAGGATGAGCGGGATTCATTCCCTCATTTTCACACATCCTTCTCCTTCATGCCTTCTTCTCCTCTTCCTTTTTTACTCTACCTGCGTTCGTTGTCCCTGCATTCTACCATTTTCTTCACTGTTTCCGTCTTCCTTTCCCTTTCCTATCCAATTGTCAGTGCGCTTTTCACCTCTCTGGTGAGTTTTTCTCCATTTCTTTCATTTTTCACCCTTAAATGACAATGCATTCTTCAAATCCCCGGGAGGGGGTTTTCGGTGATGAGGACGAAGCGAGACGTGTCTGGGATGTCTCGGAATCACTCACATTGTTGATGGAGATGGCAATTAGTGCCAACGAAGCTTTCCAGTTCTCTGAAAGAGTGCTTGGAACTTCGGCAGAACATCCTGCTCAGGCAGGTCCTTCTGGCCTGGTTACTGCCCCTGGCAGATCTACCCCTTATTTCCCTGGGGATGATCTGGAAAAAGAGGATGAGGAATTTGAGGAGACTACAGAGTCGGTTCCTCTGCGGAGATCGGCGAGGGTCGCTGAATCGGTAACTGAGGAAGAACAAAAAGGGCCAGTTTCCTCAGTCTTAACTGAGGCGGACTTGGACAGATTTCGAGTCGGGTACCATGTCCCTGACTCAGTAATTCTTCACCTTCCTCTCCCGAGTGAATTACCTGATCCTCATCCTCCTGGGATGGTCGTAATTTTTCAAGTCGCCATGCAATGTGGCCTGCGTCTACCCCTTCAACCCGTTGCTCGGGATTTTCTTTCCTGACTCTGAATTGCTCCCGGGCAGATAGTCCCGAACAGATGGAGGAACTTGTTTGGGTGTTCAGTGTTGTGGGTTGAGGCAGAGCAGCCCCCACTGAGTTCCTCTATCTGTACCAAGTACGGCCAAACCCTCAGCAGCCTGGCTGGTACTTTTTGAGCACTTGGCGAAACAAGGGCGGCTCTTTGATAACCGAACCTCCGACCTCTAACGAGAACTAGAGAGAGAGGGTGTGCGGTTGCTGGGAGACTGCCGAGTCAGGGCTCTTTGAACCTCGTGTTCCTCGGGCATTCTCTGAAGCAGGTGACTCGGTATGTCTTTTCTGTGTCTTTTCTTGCTATGATTCTTCTGAATCTGATTGAATGTGTTTTACAGACGTCCCCAAGAAAAGGCCGAAGTTAGGAGCCAACGCTCTAGCTCGGATCAAGGAGCTGTGGGCGGTAAGTTCGGAAGATCGGTCTTAGAAGAATCTTCTTCAGCTAGAGCGTCTTCTTCTTTCGGGCCTTGATTCTGCTGTGACAGGTATCCTCTATTTATTCTGACATGCTTCTCCTGAATTTTATCTAGTTTTCTGTCTCGTTTGATATAGATATGGCTGAAGCTCGGCCCCTTTTGAAACCAACATCTAAGATGAAGGCTCCTCCAAGGTTGGTGCTTTTTGTCGGAGCCTCGACCTTCAAAAAAGGCAAAGACGGCTCCAAAGGCTAAGGAGCCATCCAACCCAGTCGCCTCTGCCCTGGTCGTCCCGACCGTTGTCGTACTCTCTGACCCCGAGGAGAGGGCAGAAGAGGTGGACACGGCTCCTACCAAGCTCCATGTGGCTCCTGAGCCAGGACCCGTTGCGGAGCGGGTCTCGGAACCGAGAGAGGAGCATAGAGGTGAGACTTCGAGGGGGGAGATAGCTCGCCGGAGACATCAGTCTTCCGACGGGCTGTGTTTGAGATGGTCCGTTGGGCTATTTCCTATGGGAGCGAGAAAGAATTTGCTACCCTTTTTGAGGTCTCTGGGAATCGGATACTCTCCCATGCTGCGAAGATCTTACTCGAGGTAGGATCCGAACTTCTCTTAACTAGTTGCCTCTCCCTGTCGCGATCTAACATTATCATTTTCTGCAGCTTGCCCCTTGCCTGCTGAGGGCCAACCGAGACCCAGAGAAGTGCGGCAGACGTCGAAGCAGTTCGGAAACGAGTAGCAGAGGCGAAAGCGTAACTCGAAATCACAACGCTTTAGGTTGGCCGGCTGACTGGCGAGCTGGGGCTTGCCCGGAAAGCGACTGGAGACGCCAAGGCTGAGTGTGCTCGCATGGCTTCGCTGTTGAAGGAGGTTCAAGAGGAGAGCCGGCGAGCGACCCAAGCTCATGCCTCCTACGGTGATAAGCTAGCTCGGGTTAAGGCTGAGGCTGAGGCGGCTATTCAGAGGGCCATTGACGAGGCCAAGGCGGCCAAGGATCGGGTCGTACAGGCCTTTCTCGAATCCTCAAAGTTTGAGGAAGAGAGGGATCGTTTGTATCAAAGTAGGTATACAGCTTGCATTAATTTGATGAAGCAGTCTTTTCCTGACCTTGATCTCTCAGGCTTCGATGAAGGTGCCTCCAGATCTGAAGGACAGGAGGCCGAGGCTACCGAACCTATTGAAGCTGTGGCTGGTGTTGAAGTCAAAACCGAGGTGGCTCCTGAGGTTGCTCCAAGTGGTGGTAGCCGAGTCTGAACTAATCTTCTGGTGAACCTTGGAGCTAGATTTTTGGTACCATCATTAGCTCTATTTTTGACACTCACACCAATTCTCTAAACAGACCGAGCTCCAGGGCGAGCTCGAGAGTATCCACAGCCAAGGAAGAAGCTTGCGTGTCACGACCAACCCTTCCTCTTGTTTTTAAGCCTTTTACTATATCAATGTAATGTCAAAGCATGATATAACTCAATGTAACAAAAAACTGATGAATGAATACATTTGGTTCTTTTTCATTTTGATTTAGTTTACATGCATGTCAATTTTGAGTCTTTTTGAACGCTTCGCTAAGCTGACCTAAAATAATTTTTTTTTAAAGGACAGACAGGCGTGTGGATCTAACATATCTGGGTGAGACTCAGATGTTTCACACGATCAATCGGTTACTGGACTAAACGGAAAATCGGGGTCCCAAAGTGAAAGTACGAAATTTTTTAAAATTCATATATAAGTTTTTTTTTTCTTTGAGTTCTCCTCGGCTGATGTCATCAGGGGAGACGTGGAGCGCTAAGAGAAGGCGGCGCATGAATTGGCTTTGTTGAAAACACGACACTTATTTTCAAATATATTGACGTCTCATGGAATGTTCCACTATACATGGGCCAACTCCCATTCAATTATGAGCAAGAAATCCTCTAGAACACCTGATAATTATGTACAACTTAAATGCGTGTGTGACCAGTTTCAGTTATAAGAGACAACTTACACTTTTGGCGAGAACGAAGGGACAATTGTAGTTTGGACAACTACAGCCTTAAGAACTGATTGACTGTGTTTACACTTGTTTTTGGCACATTTTCACGGACTAATGAGATGCCATTATGTGTTGGCACTACGTGGTAAATAATGGATGAACAAATTTTACTCATCCATTGAGAATATTGTTTACATCTATCCTGGCATAGCCAGATCAAATGATCCATAAGATGTTATATGACAGTTATGTTGTAACAGCCCACATTCTCGGGGAACTCCCCCAAAAGGCCTCATACAGTATAGGGTGACAACTCCACATATAACCACCACAACTTTAGACGACACTTCCGATGTGGGATAAAGCTTCACCTTTCACTGTGTGCACAGTAGCTTGCCAGCTACACAGTAACCTACCAGCCATCTTGGGGCCCGCCCACGTGTGCCCGCCCACATGTGACCACAGTGACGGGGAGTCACAATATCCCCCATCGAGGGCAGAACCGTCCTCAGCTCTGATACCATTTGTAACAGCCCATGCCCGCACTGTATGATATTATCCGCTCTGGGCACAGCCCGCACGGTTTTGTTCTCGGGGAACTCCCCCAAAAGGCCTCATACAGTATAGGGTAGCAACTTCATATATAACCACCACAACTTCAGACGACACTTTCGATGTGGGATAAAGTTTCACACTTTTTCACTGTGTGCATAGTAGCCTGCCAGCCATCTTGGGGCCCGCCCACGTGTGTCCGCCCACATGTGACCATAGTGACGGGGCGTCACATATGCCATGTGTGGTGCACTTTAATTTCGAAATGAGAAGTTAGAGACATGCGCATAGAGCATTAAATGCTAGAGTTCTATCAAAAATTATTTGTAAAAAAAGTAAGTCTCATTGAAGTAAGTTTTTCTATCAACATTAAATGCCGAAATAATGTAAAAACATATCTTTATCTAGCATTAAATGCTAGAGTTATGCCGAAAGCACTTTCTATGAATGCCAAAGCTAAGTGATGCAAGTGTTGCTTACGATTTACCAAAAAAGGCCATATGCGTGATTGAGGGTTTGTATTCGGATTTCGTGTGTGTTTATGATGTGCGGGTGTGCTAGAGTTTACTTGACTCAATGTTTGATCGAATCGTTGGTGCCCTCGCGTTGAGTTAAACTGATTAGAGGTACTATTTGTGAGATCCAACTATCCTCTCAACCACAGGTTGTGATCAGCGATTAGGCCATTTGTGAAAGGTAGGGATTATGCCTTCTGAATAGATTCTTTGCATTGTGTCTACGGACTTAATGAGTTGCCTCGTGTTTATAGACTTAAGGACTTGTTCTTACACTAGTACTTCCCATAATATATTTCTTAAAAAAATAAAGATGAATAGATAAGAATGTCTGAACAATGTCAATTTCATTAATTGAATATATAACCTATTACAATAGACAAAGTACTGAAAATAATATAGAGAAATAAACAATCGAGAGATAAATACCCAATTCATCTATTGGAACAAACGATTGAGGTGAATGGTCAACAGAATGTGACCAAATAGGTGTGATCGTCTAAGTAAGAATTCAGTTGATCGGGATCCGACAAGTTAAGATTATGGGCATTTAATATAATCTTACAGTACTGCGATAGTAATCTCTATGTTAAAACTAGGCTAAGATAAAAGACAATGGATGAAAGATAAATTGAAAAATAGATAGATATGTTTGGCATAAGGCCTTGAGCTCTCTTTCATGTACTCTTATAGATTGTCGAGGCGGCAAAACCCATACTGGGTTTCGTTGCTGATTATGGATCCTCCATGTTTTCGGCGTGCATTCCGAATATGAACTACTGACTTCTCGGATCTCTTCTTCTCATGGCTTGTAATGACCCTGAATTTTTTGAACTGTCTAAACCCCATATTAATTAGGGTTAAGAATTTAAATTTATGATTAATAATGAAAATAAAACACTTAGCATAATGGTAGAGACACTTTCGATGTAGGATAAGGTTAGAGGATTAATTCCTAGCATTGCAGTATCCACCAGTGTGATTATAATATATTTCTTTTATTTTTATTTTTATTTATTTTCAAAAGAAAAACCTTAGATCTACATCATGAACGGGGCGGATCGGCCTTACGTCCATTATTTAGATCTATGGGAAGGTACGAAGAAAAGAAGGTGTGCGCAAGATCTCCTGTAGTAGAAATCATCTTAGGACTATCTAGTAGTACTATTTGTCTAGATCACTTCGAATCATGGATTTTTTAAAGGGCAAAACATACCATGGCCTGAATTCTAAAGTGATATGACCACTACGATTGTTGGATAGTAATAATAATAAACTATGCCGTAAAAAGATTGGAGAAGACAAATGTAAATCTTGGTATTTGGGATTCGAATAACCATTTGATTTTTTCAAATATAATGATAGAGAAATCACTGAGTAGTTTGGACTAATCTATGAATATGACAAGTTTATAAAAGTTAAGGAGATAGGAAAATTTCTAAAAATTTTGAAAAATCGGATCATTAGTAGAAACTAGACTGACTTCGATCGATCAAAGTTATGCTTTCGATCGATCGAACATGTCAATTTTTATCCAACAACTAAAAGTTAAATTCAAAAGTTTGCTTGATTGATCGGTATCTAGTTTCAATTGATCGAAGGTATCTCAACTGAAGATGTCAAAACTAATTCAACGACCAAATTGAATTAAATCTTATTTTTCTCGATTGATCGACAAGGGATTTCAATCGATTGAAGGTGACCAAAAGTTTTCAGAGACTTAATATATAAAATTTGAATTTTCTCGATCCTTAGTTGATTAATCGAAGAGATCAATCGAGAGCCTTCGAGCTATCTTGATCGATCAACAGTTCCCTAATTAATTGTCAGATTTTCAGACTGAGATACTTAGATTAATAAGACCATAATATATGTAATTTCGTTGACTTAATTAATGAAATGATAATGGTGGGTCATCTTGAATTGATCAAAGATGGGATCCACTGGATGGAATAGTTGAATTAAATTCATGATTGTTTAAACTGTGTTAATAAGGATTCATATTTTGGATTAAAAATCATACGATTGTTCGGCGGATTTAGGTCTACCAAGAAAATGTGAGTGAATCACAACGTGTCTCATATATGTATGATTAAGATAGCTATCATGATTGCTATAGTTGTTATGTTGATGTGTCACTATGCTAAGGTGATCATTGACATATGATTCATGCTTTAAACAATTATTATTGTGAGTGGAATATGTGGACATGTAAATCATTACAATCATGAATTCATCATTTCGACTCGTATAGAGAGATGTATAAGATAATTAATTGCATATGTTGATGCATTGTGCATTGAGCATGCATTATATGCATCCATAGTGCTCCTGTACTGATTCTTAGAGGCCCGCTTTCGATGACTGCATGTACACTTCATACTTAAGTTCCTAGGGGATCTCCTTAGATGGTTTCCGTGTAAATTCGTTAGCCCGCCTACAATTAGTGGAAGCCTACTCGAGTATATGCGGGCCTTGCCCATGCCTACCTATGATAGAAAAGCTTGTCAAGTGCAGATGTGGGTTGACAGATATTCAACATAAGCAAGTGAATAATTATCCCAATTTTATGACATTCCTACATACATGCTTATTATGTTGCTTATACTATCTTACTTGTGTTGTGTATGTTCCATGATGGCTTCACTTACTAACATGGCTAGCTAATGTTGTGGAATGGCGATCTTACAGAGGTGATCGAGACAAGGAACACAAATCAGATGCCAAAGAATGAGACATGGTTGGTGGATGAATCTTAAGATTAATGGCCGTATTTAATAGAAGATGAACTAGTTACATTGGATTGATGGATTATGCATATGATTTATTGTTTACGAGATTTGGTTTCTTCTTCTTTAGCCTTTGATAGTTAGGCTAGATTAAACATTGTTTATAACTTGTTATGTTAAACGATTTTGGATATTACGATTGAATAAAGTGTCAAATAGGTGGATTCAGTTATTATTAAATAGGTGCTTTGAATGCGATAGCGGTAATGATGAAATATGTTAAAATGTATGACATGCGTGTATATTTGAATGTAAATTGGTGTGAATGTATGAGAAATTATATTGTGCTTCCAAGTAACGGTATGATGAGTCGGTTTATGTACACTTAGTGTACGAGTCATGGACCATAACTTGGGTCTGAGGGTGCACACTTTGTATCCGAATTGTGGGGCGTGACATGGATAATCCCTTTATGAGAGATCCTTATGGCCCACTAATCATATTCAGGATTAATATAGAGAGCCTCTAGGGTTGATCCTAGACCTAAAATCAATCATAACGACTCATCTGATCCGATTCTCTGTCTCTTCTGCTTGAGGTATTGGATGGTCTTGATCCACCTAATACCAATCTATTATCATAGATGGGCTGGATCAAATCTTTCGACAAGCTCTCCCATCCTCTTAATTCTGATTGATGTATTGTTTGAGACTCGATCTGGTTGATGTCCATTCTCTCTCAATTTGGGTCCGAACCATCACTGATTTTGCTTGGATAAGGGTCTGACCTTCAGATATTTGGAACCTTCTCAAACGTCACAGATTCTTCGAACGTCTTTTTTGAAGATCTCTCATTTTGGAAGGATTGTGAGAGGCAGCCTCGTCGAGTGTATCATAGCCAGATATGTGATAAGATACGTTCTCTGAATGGATCTTTTATAGACGTGCTGGGTATGATGCCACATTAATTAGCACGCTAATCATGGTCACGTGACATCTGTCGATTTGATTTTTAAAGGCATGCATAAGGGTCTGTCCTCCACATTAATAATGGAATACATAACGTCCAAGAAACATCAAGCAAAGACTCCTGAGTGTGAGTAGGATTTGTCTAGTGTTTAACACTATGATGTCGATACATGGTAGCCTTTTATTGATCCACGCCAAGACGTCGAAAATGAG